>OX463845.1:8839404-9150341 GCA_949825065.1 Odontocerum albicorne
ATATATATATATATATTATATATATATATATATATTAATATATATATTTATATATATATATATATATATATATATATATATATATATATATATATATATATATATATATATATATATATATATATATATATATATATATATATATATATATATATATATATATTATATATATATATATATATATATATATATATATATATATATATATATATATATATATATATATATATATATATATATATATATATATATATATATATATATATATATATATATATATATATATATATATATATATATATATATATATATATATATATATATATATATATATATATATATATATATATATATATATGTTTATTTTAGGTTTTCAGTTACTTCGCGAACTGTAAATATTGGATTCTGACATCAGATCTACCTGGAGATCCATCAGCAGCTTCCTTACAGCATTTTTTATTTTTTGGCCTGGATGACTCTTTAGTAACATAGTTATCTGTTTTGGATATACAGGAGACGGTATCTATTTTAATTGGTATTTTGTGGGCTTATGACCACCTTTGAAGGCTGAGTTAAGTGCTCACTTTATGCCTAGGCAACATTCCTCATTATACCATAGATTCATCTCTATACATCATTTAAATGTTTTTATTCTTAGTGCAGACAAGATGGTTTTTATGTTTTTACGGCTTGTATAACAAACAATGATGAGGTATTGACAGAATAAAGAGGTTTCCTCAACATCTGTTAAAAAAATCTTACCATTGTTCGTCAACAAATGGCATAAAGACTAAAGAATTCGACAATCCGAGCTGCAGCCGCACGTAAGATTTAACAACTTTTATTAAAAAAAAATGTATTGTCACAATTTCATTGAAACACTCAAAAGCTGGGTGCATTTACATCAAACCGAATCTATCAAAATGATATAATGCTCTTGTGTCACAGCCCAATAAATAAAAAAGTTAAAAATGTATTTAAAGTTTCGACTTAAAGTTTGTACAACTCCATATTAGAATACTTAATTATAAATTAATTTGACATTCGATTTATTAAAATTTTCCCCAATATACATGTCTTTGCCACCTTTCTCGAAGCTGTCTTCAGGTGAAATGAATGATGATATCATTTCACTTGAAAGGAACCTTGGGATAGGAGTTAGAAATACGTGTAGCAGGGATCACTGTAATAAGCGATATGACAAAGTAATTTATTGTTAAATAAAGTTACCAAAGTCACGTGTACCAAATACACATGTTTAATATTTATATATTGTACAGTCATGAGCTAAAACATTTAAACAAAATACAATAACTCTATGACGATGTGGATGATTTTAAGCTTTTCAATAAAATATAATGAATGCTAGTTACCAAAGTCCCTCCTAGAGCGCGCCTGTCTCACTAAAGAAACTTCGGGAAAGTTTTTACTTTCTTGGCATTCTCACACGCCAATGGAATTCTATAACATGCAATAGGGTCGAGACTTCCTTCAGTGTCATAACAGTTATTTCAAACGACCAATTAAGATAGCGAATTGTATTTACAAGATAACAATAAGGTGAATTTATATTGAAACCCAGCTAACCTCAACGTATCGTCCTTCCTCTCATGGAAGCAATTTATCTGGTCCGGTATTTAAGGATTTTGAATATCATAATATACTCGTAACTGGAGCTTAACCATTTCAAGACATCTCAAAGATTGATACTATTTTTATACAGGAGTTATACAGACAAATGATGATCTCTGTGGTCTGTTTAATGCTTGTTTTCTACAGGAAGTTTAAAAGCAATGTCCACATGTCAAGAAGTCTGCTCATTATGTACATACTGTGTACCACACAGTATAACACATTTTCATTTCATTGAAAGAAATGTTTGTATATCAAGAAGCCCATCAGTTTTGTAAATATTGATACAACATAATACAACGTATTGTATATCAGGAAGTTCGAAAAATAAATTTTATATGACGATAAGAAGCCCATCAGTATTTGTACATATTATATTAAATGCGATATAAGATATTTTAATTTCAGTTAGTTTGTAGGAAATTCCCATTTGGCAAGAAGCTAACCAGTATACGAGTATTACATACAATACAAAATAACACATTTTCATTTCAGGTAGGTTTGAAATGAATTTCCACATGAAAGGAAGTCCGCCAGTTCACATTTTCCGGGACGAAAATTTACATAAATAATTTTTTTAAGGAAGTAGAACATAGTATAATAAATAATATTTATCTGCAAGATGAAAAAATACTCAAACTAGTTTTATGATGTTGGATGATTTTTTTTTATAATTCTTGCGATTTAACCACCTTATTCAGGATAACTTTATAAAGACGTAGGCTTTATATTTGCTCGGATACTATAAATTAAATTACTTCCGGTTTTCTATAGCCGTGGAATTCTCTTTGACCCTCGCTTTATGTACAAAGTTCTTCCAGACTGTTCAAAAGCGAGCTTTATCTCACAACTCTTCAAAACAGTCTTTAGTTTATTTATTTCAACATTTGTCTTTGAATACAAGTCCCCGAATGGGATGCTTCCATTGCATCTTTTGAATCTGTGTCTGAGAGACGTTCCTTCGAAGACGTGTAGCATTTTGAGGTTGAATTCATCTTCATAGAATACATTGATTTTTCCGAATTGATCCACTATAGTGGGATATTATGACAGGGCTTTTGCCGTTATTGATTTTGTGGCTCGGAATGGTCTGTATTTATTTGTTAGAGATGTACAGGCGTGTGCAGCTTTAGGAAGTACTTGAAGACAATCCTTTTTGGTAGGTCTCATCCACATTTATGATTATATATGAACACTACATATACACTAAATTTATTTGTGGTTCGTCTTTCTTTGATACTTTTTCTGTGGTTTTCATACCAAATATATTTTTAAACATTTATTTAGTTTTTCTGAAGGGGTTCGAGCATAGAGAATAAATTTGATAAAAGGCTGACAAAAAAACATAATATGAATACGAACATGAATAAGGAAGTTCAAAAAAGTATGGTTGGACCAAGGGAATGTAAATCATAAAAAAGATAAAGGCTAAAACTCTATGAAATAATAAGATGTAAGGATGAGACAAAAACGATTTATGTGTATCGTGATAGGTAAGTTTGACCTTTTGTTATCTCTGCCTACCATGACATGACATCAGTGAAATGGTGTTTTCCACAACATCCATTATTGTTAATGCCGTAAAACCCTGGATCCAACTATCAGCTACCAAAAGATTTACACACTGATTCAAATAGTGACTTATATAATAAATACACATTTTATCTCACTTCAAGTATGTAGCGTATTTTTTCCAGATTTGACAGTCATATTTTCTTTTTCGTAAGCATTGTTCACCGATATTTAGGAAAGAGAAAATAACAAATCATCATATGTCAATACGATGATTTGTTTTTTTTTGTATGTTGATATATTTTTAATGATGTTGTAGGGTACCCACGTCCCTAAATATTGTTAACATGCAGGGTCAACGACCGATGAATCAACCTCTGGATATCTACAATTGTCACATACCAGAAACGTCAACACTGTGTACACGCGAATAATATTTACACCGCATTCCAAGGTAGAAAGAGAATCATCGCGAGAACACATCGCGTTGTCTCGCCGTTTTGACAAATAAATACTCTACCCACTGTGTTAGCCGCGGCACTTCCGACCACCTCAGCACGCGCAGGAGTGAGATCGAGATATACGGCGGACGCAGTCACGCGTCCCGTTCTGAAAGTCTATATATACCTACTTATCGTTGAATAAAGGGCACTTATTGTTAATCATTTGACTAGTTATTATTCACTTGACCATTCATCGCTGTTTACTATTTATCGATTATTCACTCTCACTTTTATCGCATTCCTGAATTTTGTATTTTATTTTAAATACAAACAAATCAAGATCATCACGACGTATCAAATTAAGCATCACGCTACATACACGCGCTCGAAGATGTCGTTGACGAAACTGTTCATGATGCTCATCGCGTTGCTGCTGATGCTGGTGTCGGGTTGCACTTGTACGGTGTTTATCGAGTTGGCAACACTCGATATAGTCGAGATACGTATTCAGTTTTCGTGCGGGGTCACCAATGTAGCGTGATGCTTAATTTGATACGTCGTGATGATCTTGATTTGTTTGTATTTAAAATAAAATACAAAATTCAGGAATGCGATAAAAGTGAGAGTGAATAATCGATAAATAGTAAACAGCGATGAATGGTCAAGTGAATAATAACAAGTCAAATGATTAACAATAAGTGCCCTTTATTCAACGATAAGTAGGTATATATAGACTTTCAGAACGGGACGCGTGACTGCGTCCGCCGTATATCTCGATCTCACTCCTGCGCGTGCTGAGGTGGTCGGAAGCGCCGCGGCTAACACAGTGGGTAGAGTATTTATTTGTCAAAACGGCGAGACAACGCGATGTGTTCTCTTTCTACCTTGGAATGCGGTGTAAATATTATTCGCGTGTACACAGTGTTGACGTTTCTGGTATGTGACAATTGTAGATATCCAGAGGTTGATTCATCGGTCGTTGACCCTGCATGTTAACAATATTTAGGGACGTAGGTACCCTACAATGATCTTCGACTATTTACCCTCCTTTATTATAATGTATGTAACCATTTATTGGTGGGTTAGTATAAATTACCACGTAGCAATAAACCACGTTCTATTTAGAGTAAGAGTGTTCTAAATGGATACTTGATTGTATTTTATATTCACAATTGATTCAGAATAATAATAGATTTGAACATGATTTTTGAATTGATTTGTAATGTTAAAACAGTTTGACTTCTCACACTTTGGTATGTTTCACATGGACCCAAAACCAAAGTAGAAACGGAGAATATTTGCGTAGGCACATTGAAATGTGATAATTTTGTGGAATTTTAAGGCAAATACACAGAAAACCATGAATAAATAATTGCCAATCAATTTGTAACCCAAGTCGTTTTCTAAAAGGATCAAGGTGTCCAGTGTCAGATACTCGTACCTATTTGTAAAAGTTGATTTGCCTTTTTTATTACGAATATCCATTTACATAAAAAAAACAAAAAGAATAAAATATATTTTTTAGTATCCACAATACAACAATTAGAATTAAATATTTTTTTTAGGAAAGGCGATCCGTCGAGTACAATCACATAAATATACAAAAATCACAATTTTGTAGATATAGAGAATCATCCATGATCAATAAATTGTGATAAGGAATGAGACCACTTTGGGTTAGTCGGTAAGACTCCTATCTTCCGGTCCTGGAGTTACGTGTTAAAATCCCATTAGCAAACATTGTTTTCAAATAGGGTTCCAGTATCATTTTAACTTAAGGCATTTTCAATATATTTTTGGTTAGTTGGAAAAGATTACTACATGGCAATAAACTCGCCAGATTGAATTGTATAAAACTAAAGAGTAACACATTTCAATCATTTCACTAAGCTGCATTTCTGAACGAAGGAGGTATCATTCCTTTATCAGAAATTTCGTTTATTTGCCTCAAATACTAAAAGACTCTTATGAAATTTTCGTACAATCCATTCCTTACACATACTTAAATTCTACTTTATCTAATACATAATTCCAACGGCATCATAATCTCAACAACCACATCAAAATTATACCCAACAGCTTCTCATCACATTATCTACATTCGACTCACCCAACAGCTTCTCATTATATTATTTACATTCGACTCGGTCATTCATTCACTCACATTCACCAATATTAAGTTCTCCAAAAGTTCTTTACCCTTCGCCGTCTCTTTGTCAATAAACCACCTTGTTAAATTTTTTTAACATTTGAAGGTATGATATTGCGTTAAAATTATTGGAGCAAATAACTGCATATTCCTCTTCCCAAATGATGCACACATTCGTAATGTCTGAACCAGCTTCAGTGCGTCACCTCTTATCCTACGACGGCTCCAGCGGATTCATCGGAAGATGATTACTATTATGATGCAGATACATGAAAAGAGCGACTGATCCAGACAGTCATGTCATGCATTGTAATAGATGAAATATGGTGCTCGGAATGGAAGGGTCCACAATCTCATGAAGAAGAGACGAATCAAGACTGTTCACCGTTTTCTTTGATTCCAAAGGAATTATCTGCAAGGAATTCACGCCAGAAGGGCAAAAGGTGAACATCGATGTGTACTTGGGTGTTTTGAATCGTTTATGGGCCAGAATTCTTCGAGTTCGACCCAAATACCAGGAACAAGGGGCATGTTCTTTGTTGCACGACAATCCACCGGCGCTCAAAAGCAAGATTATAAGTGGTTTCTTAGCCAAAAAAAGTATTGTGGTGCCCCCCGCATTCGTCTGATTTGACTCCATGTGACTTCTGGCTATTCCCAAAACTGGAATTGGCGATGAAAGGAAAGCAACACGATTTCAGACATCCAGAAGGCTTCGACATCGATTTTGGAGGCGATTCCGAAGAATGCGTTTCAGGAGTCCTTCAGAAAATTTTACAATCCCTTTCCAGTATTGTATTGACTAACATGGAGTGTATTTTGAATAAAAGGTAGTGTAAACTAAAAATAAATAATTTCTTGTATTTCATTTCCCATCATCCACCTTTGTCCTTGGACAGACTGTGTAATTAGTGATTTAATAAACATCGAAAGTGAATCAAGGACATCAAACTTCTTAAAAACCGTAGTTTTATTTTGATATAATGCCTGTCGGCGCAGGGTCAGGCCCACCCGCGCCCGTGCTGCCTCTGCGTGCACACCGCATTGTTTACTTGTCAAATTTACTCTTTCGTGGATGGCATTGGTTTAACTTTCTTTCGTTAATTTTCATTATACTCATATAATCCAATCGAATTGAGTTTTTCTGAAAAACAAGCCTAAAGTTCAAGGTTTGAGATTAACTATTTATTTATTTAACTTTTCCTAAGCTTCACCCTTCATCTTGTATTACCATATTGCCAGTAGACGACTTTTTTGTTTCTTGTTGTGAGAATTTTCTTGTTTACATGATCATCCTGTCGCAGTCTATCTTGCCTTAATAAATGCGCCATTTTCAGACTAGAAATATACGATACAATATTTATTTTCATCTTCATCAAGTTGTTTAGCGTTTAAAAAATATGTTCGACTTATTTGTTCTAGTTGGTAAATCGGTTACATTTTAGTCTTAACCCATGGAATCGAAACTAAACAATGGGTATTTGTTTTTTATACACAACATCCCTTTTAATTTTCTTGCTGTTTGATGGAAATTGTCATATTGCAGGTTTTACTACATGAAACTGTGTAGTAAATTTTATGTTATAAGATCTACTGTCTCATTTCATAAGACAGTTAACTCCGTTATTTTGTGCAATTAGATGTTATATTGAAAGACGAGTTCTAACGGGTAGGATTAACTTCATCTGGAAGTTTTTAAGAAGACATTTGAGAGGTTTTACGTAATAACGCTAGTGTGGAGTGACAACGAAGCAGAGGTTGACTATCAACCCAATGGACTGGCCATGTTAGAAACGGCAGCACTCCGGAGAGAAGAAAAGGTGAATAATCGTCGAAGGCAGAGTTGGGTAGGTGGGCAGGAGAGATCGCGACCCTCAATTATGAGGGTGTCCGTTTAAAACCAAAAAATATACTATACTGAAATGAAACTTCAATGGTGAATACAAATTAGTAAGGTACCAAAGTCTGAATATTTGTAAAGTCAGAGTAAGTTTCACAGTTTTGAAAAATATATGAAAATAAATAATTCTCATGCATGAGCTTTGACGAATTATATAATTATGTGTATTGCTGTCTTCCAAATCTCAAATGTGAAAGCTTTATTTTATTTATAATTAATTTTCTTTACCATACTAATGATGATATATACCATAGGCTGAAGACTATTCCATGAGGACAAAAGTTTTAGGGTATCTATAGGAATTTTTTTTGACTACCGTATAACTCCTGCAAAGTTGGATTCTCCGGAACCATGCCTCTTATACATTCATGTCATCACGCCGTGTGCCTTGTAGATTAGACAGAGAAAACAGACCTCCAAACTTTTTCTATTAAAGCTTACAACTTTCGCTTCTTCAATATTGATACAACTCGTCATGAACAATATTTCATTTTTTAATACTTACATATACATATGAGGTGCATGGCCGTGCGGTAACGTACTGGACTTCCGTGCGGAATTTCACCGGTTCGAACTCCGCGAATAATAAAGGCATTTTTAACGTCTAGTATTCGGGGGTATAAAAATATATATAAAGTTCTGAGGAAACAGATCTTTAAGCTTTTCCATACAAGCATACAACTTTTACCTCCACTACATTCATATATCTCGTCTAGAATAATCTTTCATTATTTATACATACATGTGTATCATCATGCTCTATCCCTTTTGGGGAATGCATAGAGAACAGATATTCAAACTTTTCTGCAGTCACACAACTATCGCCTTCTCCACATTCATACATTTCATCATGCACAATCTTCTATTATTCACGCTGATCAAAAGAAGTTTACTTTTGAAATCTGATCCAGTCATGTTTTTTTCGAACTTACATACTTCTTCCACTCAGTTATTTTTTCGTATTCATTCAAAACATGAGCAAGTCATGCTGCTCGACATAATTTCAGTTTTCATTGTTTCATTATTTCACAGGATTCCTGCTCCAAATTAAGCTATAGCGTACATATTTTTTTTAAGCCCTTCATTATCGAAGCAAAACATTTGCCAATTTTTCGTAACTTATTACACGTGGGTGGTCACAGCAATGGAAACAAATCTCATTTATTTTATTGAATTTTTGTTTGTGGTTTTTAAACGGCTTATTGGATGTTTTATTTTAAATTCATTGGTTTGTTTTATGAGAAACACACAAAAATGTTATTGAAGTTTGTGAATATTGTATAAAAAGGGAGAAAAATATATAGTATTATCCTTGGGACTGGAACCATGTATTGTGATACACATACGAATACATATTTATCCAAGGATGTCCAACAAGACACGAGCAGTTGCTTTGTTTTTTAAATCATGAACGAAAGATCTGGACTATTTAATCATAAATATTTTTTTTTATTCAACTATTTACTAGAAAGATGTAATTAGTGGAATGAATAAGTAAATCATTCTTAAATATTTTAATACGGAGTTCCACAAAGCTAAAGCGGAAATCTTTGAACTGTATCTTGTAAAATAAAAAAAAAAAGTTTTTCTCCCTAGAATAAGTACACTTGTTCCAGAACATACTACGTATCGGTTAAAATCCAAAAACTTTTGTGCTACAACGTCGTTAAGTCAGTGCTCAAGTAGCGGATAAGGGGATAGTATATTAATCCATCTAAAATGCTTACAGCTTATTTTGCATTCTAGCCTTCATGGTCCAGATTTTAACACCACACGCAGGTGTGACTTTTGATACGTCTTGTAGATTGTAAGTTAGGCATTCGGTCTAATGAAATAAAAAAAATGTTGTTAAGACTTTGGAACCTTGTTTCACCAGCTTTTGCTTCAACGCATATCTCGGATCTACTGGAGTGATCATGCTATAAATGTCTCAGTCCTGCAAAATTCCAAATGTAAGCTTGTAGAAGATTTAAGTGTAGGGAAAACATTGAGGCAAACCGGACATGTGGTACACATGGGTTATCATAGGCTTCTAAAATACATCTAATACGGAGAAATAATAGACAAGCGAAAAGTTGATGGGCAAAGAAAGCAATATTAGGACAGTTTTCGAGAGTCAATGACTGTGCGGAGTGCCTGAATACTGGAAACAGGTGGCTTCAGCTAGTGGAAAGTGATATGTTCTCGAGTTGCTGACGTTTCAAAAGTTAGACTTGTGAGAAACAGTTAACATGCTACGAACGTGTGTCAGCATTGCTGGATCCACATGTCTGTGACGTCTGCGGGAAGAAGTGCGCGTATGGAACTGGGTTCTTCTCTCACAGAAGGTCACATAATTGACGTAGAGGAGTAGCTCGAAATCGACGTTGGAACGATGAGAGGATCCTCAACTACGAGACTTCAGCAACGACGACGATGACAATTTTAAAATATTCGGAATATTAAAATCGGAAAAAACAGGATAAGAGATAAAGTAGGTGAACGTTTTCTGTTATACTTAATACTGGTGAACTACCTATATTTTCATTATTCACATTAAGTGGAGTACCGCAACAGAAAATCTTTTGGAGGAAACTGATATTCTTTATAAGCAAATTATAAACTAAGTATTTGAGTAGCGTACACAAATTCTTCCGTTGTGAAATAATTCCATCACAACTCTAATGCAAATAAAATCTTATAAGTTTAGTAACTTAACAATGAACTATGGGATAACTTATTTTGTAACTTTCGTAAATATATGATATAAATTTTGATAACTCATATAACAAAGAACTATGGTTTAGCAAAGTCTCTCCTATTCTCCATGGTACTGTGTGGGGTAGAAGTATGGACGGCGGGAAATAGAGTGGAGGTATGGTGGATGCCTTCGGAAAATGGTGTTGCAGGTGGATGCTTTATATCCCATAAACTGCAAATTATAACGACTCTATCCAGAAAAATAATTCTCACGTATTTGAGATATACTATTAGAAAGCATGGTAAAAATCTGATGAAGCTAATGATCACAGGGACATTTGAGGGAAGGCGAACAAGGAACGTCTCTAATTAGATATATGTATCAAATAATCTTCTTTAAGCGCTGTAGACATCCAGAGAATTTGAGATATTGAATTGAACGATGAAGAAGATAGTATATGATAAATCTATGATAAATAAAGCATACTAAAGCCTTTTGAATTCATCCTCTTTTCGTATAAGACTCGTTCCAAAATGGAAAAATATATCCTTTATCTCGTTTATACCCCTGAACATATCCGAATCGGTGATCCGGACAAAGTGAATAGCGGGGCCGAAAGACAAGGTTTTCTTCTGCCCCAATATTATAGCTTTGAGTTAAAAACCACTAAAGTAACCACGTAACTTGCAGTTCGGTAGCTACGTGTTGGAAATTCTATATTGTTAAACAACACTTGCACGTCTATTGTTACTAGACGCACTCTTTAATCAAACTGGAATATATTTTTTAATATCTCTATTTGAATACCACCGAAAATCTAATTGAAAGACAAGTGTCCCATGAACTAGGCTACCGAGGCTGCAAAGTTGGCGGTAGAAAAATGTGAAATTGTATAAGGCGATAAGTAAGTAAAAATTTTAAATCTACTCAACAGATTTTATATAGTATTTTTAATAAGAAATGTTTGAAATTACCTATAAAACGTAACGTGAACACATTAATCAAATTTTGAACGAGAAGAGAGTGAAACATTAAAAGCATGAGAGTAAATACATACAAATATACCACCACTATTTACATGTTTGCTGGGGGTAGGCAGAAAGGTCAGAGGGCTAGTATTGTCTCTCTCGACCCACACATATTTCGCGTCTTTCACGTCCATTCATTTTGTCTAGAGATTCTACGTTTTTCTTACTTCTTCCATTTCCGTCTTTCGAAATATCATTCACTTGATCCAAAAACTATTTATTTGGTCTTCCTCTACCACCCATTTAACTTAAATTTGTACCGTATATATGTTTGGGTCTTCTTTCTTAAGTCATTTGTCCCCCGTATCCAAATAATCTAAGAATGTTATTCTTCATTTCACTCAACAAATCTGCCTAAAGTTCACATTCACTCCGATCACTTTATTCAATATTGCATCATGCATGTATGCATTTCTACAGCATTTAATTCGAGTTAATTGAGTTTTCATTATTTCAAAAATGGAAAAATAAATTTATCGTAAAACATTATTGTTTTGTCTTTTATCTCGAGGTTTATACTAAGCGTCTTCGTATTCCATTATTTTTGGAGCTTGGTGCATCATCATTCTCAATCCGTCCAGTCCTGAGGTATTTTTGGAGCTTGGTGCATCATCATTCTCAATCCGTCCAGTCCTGAGGTATTTTTGGAGCTTGGTGCATCATCATTCTCAATCCGTCCAGTCCTGAAGTATTTTTGGAGCTTCGTGCATCATCATTCTCAATCCGTCCAGTCTTGAGGTATTTTTGGAGCTTGGTGCATCATCATTCTCAATCCGTCCAGTCCTGAGGTATTTTTGGAGCTTGGTGCATCATCATTCTCAATCCGTCCAGTCCTGAGGTATTTTTGGAGCTTCGTGCATCATCATTCTCAATCCGTCCAGTCTTGAGGTATTTTTGGAGCTTGGTGCATCATCATTCTCAATCCGTCCAGTCCTGAGGTATTTTTGGAGCTTGGTGCATCATCATTCTCAATCCGTCCAGTCCTGAGGTATTTTTGGAGCTTCGTGCATCATCATTCTCAATCCGTCCAGTCTTGAGGTATTTTTGGAGCTTGGTGCATCATCATTCTCAATCAGTCCAGTCCTGAGGTATTTTTGGAGATTGGTGCATCATCATTCTCAATCCGTCCAGTCCTGAGGTATTTTTGGAGCTTCGTGCATCATCATTCTCAATCCGTCCAGTCTTGAGGTATTTTTGGAGCTTGGTGCATCATCATTCTCAATCCGTCCAGTCCTGAGGTATTTTTGGAGCTTGGTGCATCATCATTCTCAATCCGTCCAGTCTTGAGGTATTTTTGGAGCTTCGTGCATCATCATTCTCAATCCGTCCAGTCTTGAGGTATTTTTGGAGCTTGGTACATCATCATTCTCAATCCGTCCAGTCCTGAGGTATTTTTGGAGCTTGGTGCATCATCATTCTCAATCCGTCCAGTCCTGAGGTATTTTTGGAGCTTCGTGCATCATCATTCTCAATCCGTCCAGTCTTGAGGTATTTTTGGAGCTTGGTGCATCATCATTCTCAATCCGTCCAGTCCTGAGGTATTTTTGGAGCTTGGTGCATCATCATTCTCAATCCGTCCAGTCCTGAGGTATTTTTGGAGCTTCGTGCATCATCATTCTCAATCCGTCCAGTCTTGAGGTATTTTTGGAGCTTGGTGCATCATCATTCTCAATCCGTCCAGTCCTGAGGTATTTTTGGAGCTTGGTGCATCATCATTCTCAATCCGTCCAGTCTTGAGGTATTTTTGGAGCTTCGTGCATCATCATTCTCAATCCGTCCAGTCTTGAGGTATTTTTGGAGCTTGGTGCATCATCATTCTCAATCCGTCCAGTCCTGAGGTATTTTTGGAGCTTGGTGCATCATCATTCTCAATCCGTCCAGTCCTGAGGTATTTTTGGAGCTTCGTGCATCATCATTCTCAATCCGTCCAGTCTTGAGGTATTTTTGGAGCTTGGTGCATCATCATTCTCAATCCGTCCAGTCCTGAGGTATTTTTGGAGCTTGGTGCATCATCATTCTCAATCCGTCCAGTCCTGAGGTATTTTTGGAGCTTGGTGCATCATCATTCTCAATCCGTCCAGTCCTGAGGTATTTTTGGAGCTTCGTGCATCATCATTCTCAATCCGTCCAGTCTTGAGGTATTTTTGGAGCTTGGTGCATCATCAATCTCAATCCGTCCAGTCCTGAGGTATTTTTGGAGCTTCGTGCATCATCATTCTCAATCCGTGCAGTCTTGAGGTATTTTTGGAGCTTGGTGCATCATCATTCTCAATCTGTCCAGTCCTGAGGTATTTTTGGAGCTTCGTGCATCATCATTCTCAACCCGTCCAGTCCTGAGGTATTTTTGGAGCTTCGTGCATCATCATTCTCAATCCGTCCAGTCTTGAGGTATTTTTGGAGCTTGGTGCATCATCATTCTCAATCCGTCCAGTCCTGAGGTATTTTTGGAGCTTGGTGCATCATCATTCTCAATCCGTCCAGTCCTGAGGTATTTTTGGAGCTTCGTGCATCATCATTCTCAATCCGTCCAGTCCTGAGGTATTTTTGGAGCTTGGTGCAACATCATTCTCAATCCGTCCAGTCCTGAGGTATTTTTGGAGCTTGGTGCATCATCATTCTCAATCCGTCCAGTCCTGAGGTATTTTTGGAGCTTGGTGCATCATCATTCTCAATCCGTCCAGTCCTGAGGTATTTTTGGAGCTTCGTGCATCATCATTCTCAATCCGTCCAGTCTTGAGGTATTTTTGGAGCTTGGTGCATCATCATTCTCAATCCGTCCAGTCCTGAGGTATTTTTGGAGCTTCGTGCATCATCATTCTCAATCCGTCCAGTCTTGAGGTATTTTTGGTGCTTGGTGCATCATCATTCTCAATCCGTCCAGTCCTGAGGTATTTTTGGAGATTGGTGCATCATCATTCTCAATCCGTCCAGTCCTGAGGTATTTTTGGAGCTTCGTGCATCATCATTCTCAATCCATCCAGTCCTGAGGTATTTTTGGAGCTTGGTGCATCATCATTCTCAACCCGTCCAATCCTGAGGTATTTTGAATGCAGCTTTATTTGTTCAATAAATATTACAAGATCTTCCTTTTGCTTGTTTTTCCTCAATGTCTCCGTGATCTCCAAATTCTCCAGATTTTCGTTGTTCTTTCTGGCAATATGTATCAAGCATTTTTTTATCCACTTTGC
The DNA here is from genome assembly GCA_949825065.1 of Odontocerum albicorne. Taxonomy (NCBI): domain Eukaryota; kingdom Metazoa; phylum Arthropoda; class Insecta; order Trichoptera; family Odontoceridae; genus Odontocerum; species Odontocerum albicorne. The sequence goes on from OX463845.1 coordinate 8,853,937, forward strand.
ACGGATGTTTCCTGTTACGCAAGGAGGGTCGGCTTCTTGTTAGCTTATTCGTAAGGAAGAATATCAGCCAGATCAATGAATAAAACAAAACTTTATAGCAGCGTGAAGGGTCCGTGAACTTTTTCAGAAGTTACTACAATTATACTATAAAATATTTTCTTAACGCAAGCCACCAGTTCAAATAATTACATCTTTCTTCTAGTGATCTGATGTTTAAATCTAAGCAATGCATTTGAGTGACTGTTGAAATGTATCCACCAATAAATAAGTGAGCTACGCGCTTAGAGTAGCCGGAAGATCCTTTGTATTAAGATGAAATGAAAAAATGAAAATGTTACGCTCAAAACCAGCTCAAATATTTACATATTTCTACTAGTGACCTGATTTTTAAACCTAAGCAATGCATTCGAGTGACTGTTGAGATGTATCTACCAATAAATAAGTGAGCTACGCGCTTAGAGTAGCCGGAAAATCCTTCGTATTAAGATGAAATGAAAAAATGAAAATGTTACACTCAAAACCAGCTCAAATAATTACATATTTCTACTAGTGACCTGATTTTTAAACCTAAATGCATTTAAGTGACTGTTGAGATGTACCTTCTAACAATAAATAAGCGAGCTACGCGCTTAGGGTAGTCGGCTGATCTTTTATATTAAGAAGAAATGAAAAAAAAAAAACTTACCGTATTCATAATATAATTTTTCATAATAAATAAAATTAAAATGTGTGAACGTTACATTTTTCAATAAAAAAAACAAAGAAACAAGGAACACAGTAAATTTATATTAATTTAGCCAAATGCTAAGGGGTTCACCAGTGAAAAGTTTGGGGACTGTTGCTTTATAGTACTAAGCAAAAGACGCATCAATCAAATTTTTTACATTATGAGAATTAAATTCCAATAACGGAAAAGCTTTTAATTTAAATGAAGATTATAAAGAAATAAAAATGTACACGAAATTTAAGAATAATTGAAAAGAGAAAATCCATTTACAAAACAGATTATTTTTAATTACAAAGGTCTAAAAAAATCACGAAGACGCCGGAAATAAAGTAGATCAAAAACTTAAGCTGTATTAAAAAAATAGAACTTTGAAGATTCTACAAGTGTATTAAATTGAAGCGAAATAAACGGAAGCATCTAAATTAAAAAACAATATGATTTTCTCTCAGTATTTAAAAAAAAATCCCTTTGAGTCGACCGCATGTTGATTTTGGAAATCATCTGGCACCACGTCTTTAAAATGAATTTTAGAAAAAATTCTCGGCCTTTGGAATATGTGAAAATGGCGATTCAATTTCCCAAATTAATTAAATTTTCTTTCGTTTAAAATTTTAATTACTTAAGACGTGTCCTTGTTTAATATCTTTCAGCAGAAAAAGATTCTTTTGAAAATTCTTTAACAGCGAGAGATTAATTTTGTTAAAAATAATAGAAATAATTCTTGTTCTTGTTTCGGAAATAATTAAAAGCCTAATCCGATTTTGGATTAAAAAGACTAATTTTAGCTTATCAAAATAAGCCAATGTTTTTAGATATTTTCAATGAATTTTAGATATATTAATTGAAGAAATATTGAAATATATAATAGTATTCGTGATTTTTTTTGTTTGTAAATAGTCATGTATATCTGGAATACTATGCCAAATGAAAGTTTGATAAACTCATATTTAAAACAAAACATGGGAAAATTCAGTAAAGCGTTTCAGTTCTTTCAGAAATCAAACCTGAAACTTTTAGGGTTTGAATTCAAGAATTTAATTAAATTTGTTAGATGCAACGGAAGACACGTACTCGTAAATAGAATATTGTTTTTGTTAGCTACATACATACTTTAGACCTGGTTATAATACGATACATGTCTACCTATCTGGAGGTTGCAGGCTCGTTTCTCGTTGGTTTCCATTTTTCTCAAACAGTGTTTCGGTCTGATTTTCATTTAAGGTATCTTTAACATATTTCTGGTTGGTTTGTTTCATAGCAACAAGGTATTGTTTCATAGCAACAAGGTATTGTTTCATAGCAACAAGGAATTGTTTCATAGCAACATGGTATTGTTTCATGGCAACAAGCCCGACAAGTTGTGTTGTATACAACGAAAGGGTAAAGCAAATCAATTATGGAAATAATATTTCGATGAATATTAATAATGGATTTATTTTAGGCATTGTGAGAATGGTGTAATGCTATACAAGTTATGATTTTTGCAAAAGAGATAACAAAACGTAACAAAAATAAAACAATGACTATATACCAAAATTATGCGGAAAAAATCAATCACAATATAAATGTATAAAAAAACAACATAATGGTAATTGTAATTTGTTTCATCAAACACTGTTTATTTCAATTTATGTAACGGTATAACCATACCGGTTTCAAGGTTTTCATCTCATCAACAGGGGAGCATAAACAATACTCGTTAAAGCTCTACAATGTTAATGTTGCCTTTACTATAAATAAAATGGTAATTTTATTTAAATTATTTATAGTTAAGGCATTAACAATGGGGAGGTTTAAAGACATTGTAAATTGTTTTTTATTCCATTTTTTATAACGGTATAACCCTACCGGTTTCAAGGCTTTCACCTCATCACCAGGGGAGCACAAATAAGACTTGTTTGTGCTCCCCTAATGATCTTGTTTGTGCTCTCCTGATGATGAGATGAAAGCCTTGAAACTGGTAGGGTTATACCGTTATAAAAAGTGGAATAAACAGTGTTTGAACAAATTACAATAATTTTATTCAAGAATAAAAAATGAATAATTAGATTTTTTTGTAATTCATTTATCATATTAAAACATATTACATATAGTAGTAGCTTTGATTTGGTGGCACTTATTAAAGAAATGAGGAAAAATAAAACACAAATCATTATTTAATATCCCAAACAATATAATAAAATAAAACATACAAAATGTTTTAATTAAAACCTATAACTGATTTTTGAAACAAAATACAAATTAAAAATAAAACACATAACACAATTGCATAGCAAAAATGAGACTTTTTTATATTTGCACAAGGTTCAAAAATAATGTAGTTTTTTTAAATATGGCATTAATTTCTCATTAATTAAAGGAATTGAAAAAAATACGTAGTGATTTGATTTACAAATTTAAGCATAAGACTTACTTGTATATTAAAACTAAAAAAAGAAAAGAAACGTTCGTCATTTCGCTTTAAACGTTGTTAATTTTAATGAGGATTTTTTTAAAGGAAAGCATTTAATTTCATGACATTTTTTTTAAATTTTGTAGAATAAATACCCAATTTATTGATGTCAACGAAAATTCAAGTGCAGAATAAAAAATTCTAATTAAAAAACAATCAACAACATTATATTTTTGTAAAAACAATGATACGTTGTTTTATTATTAAAAGAAATAGTTGGGTCCTTTCGACAATTTATTTAATTAAAAATATCGAAAATTCAAAAAGATAAAATTTCCACAAACTATTACTACTCAATTTGACTAGTTGCTTCTCGTTAGTTATATGAAATGCCACTATTTTCTAGGACCAACATTTTTCGAAGCGTTTCCAATGAAACAAAGTTGGTTGTTCATAATCAAATTTTGGTCTCAAAATTATTACATGTAAGCGGAACTTGGATATGACAAAAATATTGACAACTAGAAGCATTAGTATATACACAAGTACATACCCGCTACCATCCTGATGGCCCAACTTCTATAAGGTTTTATATTGATCATATCTCGTATATCAACAGATAGTAGCTTCCGCAGCCAGACCTAATGGCATAACCACACGTGCACTGGGTAGGGTTCATTCTCAGAATATTCGCTGTCTATTTCTGTGGACCGAGGATCCCCCTGTATCGGACGTCTGCGTCATCTAAAATATGACTGGTATATATAATCTTGTTTATTTGATATTTTTTTAAATGTTTTGTTTGATGTACTTGCTGTGTACTGACCGTAATGAAATGTTCCTTATGCGTGGCCTTCGCGAGAGCTACCATCAAAAGTCAGCCGGCCCGTGCATGCGAAAACGTGAAAATACGTAATATCTTGCAAGCCATGACGGCATGCAAGGGCCAAAATAGGAGCTTACGATGAGCGATTGTCCGCACATGAGGAGTGCAAAATACAAAAAATATACCCCCGCGCCATCCCCTGAAACCACACCGACCGTGCTTCCGGTCAGAAAGGACCGCATTCCCCCTATTGTCCTTCACAATTCAGACCGATACGGAGACCTGAGAACAAAACTCAGGTCTTAGAAGATCATCTTTTCTTCAAAAATTATGCCAAACGGAGACCTAAAAATCTCGACCGAAACCGTCGAGGCTTACCGCGCCCTCGTCCACATCACGGATTCCCTCGCCATCCCTTACCACTCCTTTCACCTAGAAAGTGAAAAGCCACTGCTAGCCGTCATTCGCGGAATACCTACCTCCATTAATGTCGAAGACATCACGGAAGAATTGAAATCACTGGAGTATCCGGTTCTGAATGTGTATCGCATGAAGGACCAGAACAGAGTGGAGCTCCCCATGGTCATTGCCAAATTATCAAGAGACCCATCCGGCAAAAGGATCTTTACCGAACTCCGCGGTGTTCTCGACATTCAAGTCACGGTGGAGGGACTCCACAAACGTAAAGAAATGGGGCAATGTCACCGCTGCCAAGGATTTGCCCATTCAGCCAGCAACTGCCACGCTCCACCCACATGCGTGAAATGCGGCAGATCGCACCACACTTCCGAATGCAGGAAGCCCATAGACACTCCTGCCACCTGCTGTAACTTTGGATGCCCACACACGTTCAACTACAGAGGCTGCCCGCGTTTCCCTAAAAGCAGCCCCTCTCAAACTTCACCCCCCCCCCCTCACCCGGCAAACAATACCACCTCTCATCGATCTTTTGCCCCCCAGAGTGCATCGAGACCAGTCACCTCCAGCGTTTCATATGCAAATATAGCAACCCCATGCCTTCTGTTATCTTCACATACACCCCAAAACTACACATCACTCCCCCCCCACCCAAAATTTCAACCTCATAATAAACAATCTAAGATCAGCCATCACCGAAGCCATGAATTACCTCAACGCCATCCAAGAAAATGGATCGAACTCACCCGAACACCAAATTTAGCCACCCTGACGTCCAAAATCTTTTCTCCGCGCCCCCCCCCCCCAACTGTAAACATCCCCACCACTCTGAACGCCTCCCCAACTGCAAAGGACCCCATCACACTGAACGCTCCCCCCCTTCCGAACTCTACACCGACCCATCCACGGGCAGACGACAGCCTTCCTCGATAGGCAATCGCGTATCTCCCATATTTATTATATATACGAGTATGTATTGATATTTTAAAAAAAAGTCACACACGTCTCCCCACATACCTATATATATATATATATATATATATATATATATATATATATATATATATATATATATATATATATATATATATATATATATATATATATATATATATATATATATATATATATATATATATATATATATATATATATATATATATATATATATATATATATATATATATATATATATATATATATATATACAACATTTTATGCTTTACTCACCATCATCTCGCCTCCATCGTTTTTTTTTTACTCACACCCATCTAATATATATAATCGTGTGTGACATCGAACATCCACAAATATATGTATATTCGTATGTAATATTATTTATATATCATAACATGTATATATAGTAAGTATTTAACGTTCTTATTATTTCTCATTATCATTCATCAAAAATTAAAAAAAAACTATCCTTCCCCGTCTCCTAAAAAAAAGAACCAACTATCCAATTAAATATCATATCAGTCAGAACTTATCCGATGAAGGAGTAAGGCGTCCTACCATTGGACCGAGACTCCGAACGAGATATTCATCACTTGGCCAAAAATATATTTTCAGTTCACTCCTGTCTACTGTGCTTTACTCACGATCTGCTTCTACCTGCTAAAGAGGAATCCCTTCATCCTGCTACGTTTCACCGGAAAAGCATAAAGTGAGCCATTATCTCCGAGTATCGAGTGGCAGCCATCCACCTTTTCTACAGTCTTTGTACGGTGCTGTACACCCCCTAGAGTTTGACTGAAACCCGCACTATTATGATACCTAAACAGGGTACAGGTACAGCATCTTGCTGACCGATTTTGACCGATTCAGTGATCCTGCGGCTGCCCCTTAAATTGAATCTAGAAGACTTATGAGGCTACAGTATACGATCCCTCACAGAGGGGTTTCGTAAACGTATATGCGATAGAAATGATAAAAGTTGCAATAACTTCTGGAAAAACATTATACTCGTATAATAGTGTAGAAGCTATGTCCTTAAGGGAGAGATGATGATGATTTGTTGATAAATAAAACTTGTTAGATCGCAATGCGGAAAGAGTCATTTTATTGGTAGACGTAGGTATTTATACTATTCTTGAATGAGTGCGGGAATGCGCTCGCGATATGCCTACGTCTCGTTTCTGCATTCGCAAAAACGATTAATGTTGTATGTAGGTATCATTCAAATACGGAACTGGCGAGACAGATGTGGTGCCTTTTCGCTCTGGCATGGAATGCGCTCCACACCCGGCGATGAGTTGAATGACCGGCGTGTGGACTTTGTACTTGTTTGTTTTTAATTGTCAAGGAATGCAAAAGTCGTATGCTCGGTCATTGACCGAGCGTGCGGACGCCACAATAGGTAAAAGAATGAGGACATTAAAATTAATTCGATATTAAAGAGGATGCAATGTTTAAGATGAAAAACCAAGAATTGTGATTGTTTGGCCATATAGCAAAAGTGACCGATGAAAGATTTACAGAAAAACCTATTAAATAGTTAAGACGGTAAGAGACGTTTGGAAGGAACTAAAGCACGTGACACGGCCAAAAAAATCAAATTTGGAAAGAATGAAAAGATTTGATAATATGATACTATGTAGGATGAAGTTTAAGAATGCTCCCCCTACAGTATTAGCTGGAACGACCAAGGTCTGAGTGAATGTGATGGAATACAAGTAGCCTGAACGAGTGGACTTGTTTTTGCTGAATAATGAGTGTAAGAATTGTTATCTAGTTATAAGTAGTATGTAGGTGCTAATTATTTCTAAGATCTCATATATTAAGATTGAATAAATAAAATAAAATGATATGTAGGAAAATAAGATTAAGTAAGTTCATAAATTATAACATATAATTAAAATTAGTTAAGTAATAAATTTGTATATAGGTATAGCCTTGACAAATGTTTGTACAATAATCTATTTTGTTTAATAAAAAAAAAATTAAGAATGTGGTAAAAGTGAAAGATTTATACCATGAAAGAATAAAATTGAGGTCTGTTCTCTCTGTCTACACCAGTAGGGATATGTTACGATAGTGATCATGATGTTCCGTGTTATAACTCGAAAGTTAAGATGAATGGGATTGAAAAGTTATGGAGAGTGTGCACTTTAGAAGGGCAACAACATGAAAGAGCCATTCAAAGTTTTGGAAATATTAATAATTTATTACATCCCTGATTAATTACTTGGAAAATTTAAAGGTAACTTCCAAAAGTTGTTTCACAATGTGCTGCCTTAGGCCTCTTGCTCTTTTGATAATGTAATGGTTTATTCATTCATACTTAAACTAAGGCAAGGAATTAGGAGACTCATGATTAAATATTTATAATGTCCAAGTTTTTAACATTATGTATTAAGTTAAAATTCACCGAAAATACTGTATCAGACATGTCGAACACGCAACACGTAAACGCAAAGGTTGCGTGTGGTTTGCCGAAACTTCTTAAAAACCTTTCTTAAATTAATTTTTATTTATTTATCTATTCGTACAATAAATAAATCAAATAGATAAAATTCTAAAAACAATAATAATGATTACTATGCATTCCTGTGGAGTGACAAAATTTTGCCTACAGCCTGTATTGAGATCAATCCTCAATTCAATGAAAATAAATAGAAAAAAAAATATTATTGATTTACATTTTCATTAAATGTAATACTGGTTGACGGACTTATTGACAATCGGAAATTTCTTCTTTAATAATTTTAAGGAAAATTTTATACGAGTATATTGCCGTCAAGAAAGCAAAATCTCTTCAAAAGCGTTACAACTCAGGAGTCGAACCCACTATTATTGAAAAAATAACGTCTTGCATCTACGAGTATATCAGCGCCCGAGTGTATCATGTATAACACTTTCGTTGTATACAGTACAAACTGATGGGATTATTGCCATGTGGTAATCTCTTCCACCAACCAGAAAAAAAGAAGATGCCTTAAGTGAAAACTAGACTTGATTCCATTTAAAAAAAAGGTTTAAATGGAAATTGAATTTACAAGACACGGGTCGGTAGACAGGCGTATTACCAACTAAGCTGTTGAGGTATGTACAAATATTTTGAATATAAAAGCAAAATTGATTTTGTTTATTTTTGGTTAATGTAAACAAATTAAGTAAAATATTTTTAATATGATAATAGACTTAAATAATGAATTTAAAAAAATCTTATAAACCTTTTTTCCTAAAATTTGTACGAGTATATTGGTATCATTCATTCCAGAGCTTTATATTGAATAACTGTGAATTTAAGCTAATTTATGTAAAATGAATATTTTCAGCAATTTAAAGATAGAATATGAACAAATTATTACTTTTGTACCACGATCAACTAGTTAAATACATTATATTGTGTTCGTCGTCGTCGTTGCTGGGCCTTGTAGTCGAGGATACCCTCGCCATTCTAATGTCAATTCAGTTGGAAAGCGAAGCTGTGCTGTGGAGTTTGTTTATTAAGTGAGTGAGCCGTTGCACACCAGCAAACTCACCGGTCACACCGCTACACTGGATCCGATGGCACACCTGAAGTGAGACGACCGGAACAGACCTGCATGTTTTCTTTTTCAAAGAATAGATATCCTTATACCCCCGAATACTAGGCGGAAAAAGTACCTGTGTCATTTGAGGGGAGTAGCACAGCGCAGGGTTCGAACTGACAACCTTCCGCACAGAAGTTCAGTGCGTTACTGCGTGGCCATGCACCTCATATAATACTGTATTATACGAGGGTCATCCAGAAACTAAGGTGGAAATGTTTTGTTTCAAAGTTAGTGCATCTGGCGTGTAGGGGGGATCCTAACGGTCAGTTTGTTTGGTCTCGCGTGTTTGTCGGTCATTTTGTTCAGTCACAGTAAATTATTCCGATGGAGAGGTCGTCGTGCGCTCCCGCCAACTCTCGTCCGTGCGAGACCCGCGCGGTCATAAGTTTTTTGACTTTGCAGAACAATATCGCCGCGAATATCCATCGGAAGCTCGTGGAAGTTTGTGGACGTATATGGTAGTGATGTGATGAGTCGACAACATGTCACGAAGTGGGTTAGGTTGGTTCAGAGAAGGCCATACTGATACTCACGACGAGGCAAGGCAGTGATTTCTGACGAATTTGTGCGAAAAATTGAAGAACAAGTTCGAAATGACCGCTGTGTGACGCTTGACGAGCTTCACGAAGAATTATCTGACATATCTCAACGTTTCCTTGGTAATATTGTGTCAGAAAAACTTGGTTACAAGAAGTTGTGTGCGAGATGGGTGCCCAGAATGCTCACACCGGAGCACCGTCAAAATCGCGTGACCACCGCGCGTGAATTTTTCGATCGTTTTGCACAGGAGGGAGAAGCTTTTCTTGACTCTATCGTGACGTAGGATGAGACGTGGGTGTGTCACTACACCCAAACTATTTTTCAACGATCAGAAGGTCGAGGAAGCTGTGAAGAAGTGGCTGAAAGAGCTGGCGGCGGAGGTCTATGACACTGGCATACAAAAGCTGGTGCCCCGACTACAGAAATGTCTCGATCTCGATGGCCATAACATTGAAAAATATTTTAATATATTTGTGAAGTATTCTGTGAATTTCAATTAAATACAAACATTTTTCAATCCTACATTAACGTTTTAACCTTACTTTCTGGATGACCCTCGTACTTTACTTGTACATAATATAACTTGGTGTGTTTATTTTCATGTCTCTTTCAAACAACCAGAAAAATGGTAAATTATTTTTTAGTAAACATTTACAGTTAAAGTTAAAAAAAAAACTGGACACCAACAGGAGTTGAATTCGCCATCCCTGAATTGGAAGACAGACGTCATACCAAAAAGTTCACAGAGGTCACCCCCGGCTTTAATATGCGTAAGAATAATTACGTTATATGAAACGTGTAATGCTAATAAAGTTAGTCTAACACACCTTTAAACTTTGATAGTCTTTCTTTGAAAAGTCTTTCTTAAGTAGAGGAAAATGTTTATTTTTTTAAGTTAATAACTTTTTAGAAATGTAAAGAACTAACATTTATTTTTTTAACAAAGTTAAAAAAAACTATTAAATTTTTTTGGGAACAAATTACCACGAATCTTTAAGAAAAAAAATGTACGAAAAATAACCTTCCACGGAATTGTGGGAAGAAGTAAAAAATAATAGGCATAAATATTAAACATAAAATGTACGAACTATCAAGAAAAATATAAAATAATTTTTTTTTTATTATGTTATACCATGTGATTTACATAAGAAAAAAAATGCCATATACGAGTATGTTATTACAGATCTGAACTGTCTTAATTATAACATATTCATCATCAATTACAAATACATACTCCAAAAATATATCAATTTCGTATTATACTCGTAAGTGTTAACAAGTATGTGTACTGCAAATAATTCTTAGCTTTTTGCGCATACTATGCAAAAATAATCTGTTGATATATTTTTAATATTTGATGTTAATATTATTGTTTATACTAAAACAATAACGATAAATTTTCGATAAAAAAATTCTTTATAGTTATATACTCGTAGTAACATTTATATTTTTAACAATTTTTTGCAATGTACATAAACGATTACAGAAATAATTTCCCTTTATTATTGGTTTCGATTTTCGCGATGACAGTTGTCCGCGATCAACCACGGTTCGTAAATATTAAATGAAATTTTTCAACGTGTCATAAGAATATTAATTGTAACGTAATGCGATGTCACAATTCTTTGCCATTTCGCTCACATCATTACTATTGTCATCTATAGTATATTATTCTATTGTATTACACTTTCGGTGTATACAGTACAATCTGGCGGGCTTATTGCCACGTGGCATCCGAAAAATGTTCGAGCTTTTGAATGAAAATTGTACTGGAATCCTTTTTAAAAAAAAACTGGGTTGCATCGTGAATCGAACCCGTAACCTCTTACGAACTAGGCCACAGAGGTCGTCATTATTATAATAGTATATTATTATACTGTTGCAAGTTATCAGGAATCGAATAGAGAAAGAAGACGTACTGATGTACTGAAGATCCTTGTCCTTTATACAACAGGATACATAGTTATCTCCAGTAACACCAGCGTCAGGTTTCCTGATCACCCACTTGTATTGTGCCTTCTATTATACTCATAACGGGCTATGGGCATTTATGCATTCATTCATTATTATTATTATTATGAGTCATTTTTCTTAATGTCTTCCTGTGCCCAATTTTTAAGTGAAACTTTGTCATATGTACGAGTATGTGTCGTAGTTGCTAGGCGTTGTAATCGAGGATCTCTTTGCTATTTCAACGTCGATTCAGTTGGAAATCAAAGTTGTGCCGTGGAGTTTTTTTAAGTGAGTGAATCATTGCGCACCAACAAACTCACCCGTCACGCCGCTGGAGTGGATCCAATGGCACACTGAAGGGAGACGATCGCAGTACACCCGCGTGATTTTTTTTTTAAATAATAGATATAACCGAAGTTATAGGTATCCTTATTTCCTTGAATACGCTGAAAAAATACCTAATACCTATATCATTCGAGGGGAGTAGTACAGCGCGGGGTTTGAACCTACAGCCTTCCACACGGAAGTCCGGTGTTTTACTGCGCGGCCATGCATCTCAATATAGGTGTGTATAATAAAACAATTTTTTTTTTGTTTTTTTTTTAAATATATAAATAACCGAAGCCCAAGGTACCCTTATACCCCCGATTACTAGGCGGAAAAGATTTCTGTGTCATTTGAGGGGAGTAGCACAGCGCGGGGTTCGAACCGGCGACCTTCCGCACGGAAGTACAATGCATTACTTCGCGGCCATTCACGTTTTTATTTTTATTAACATATTTTGTGTTCATAATTCAACACGGCAGCAATAAATTTCCACTAGGAGTGATATTTCGCGATAATTTTTACACTCCCCTCGGTCTGTTTTCTTTGATTTTTTAGAAGTGTTATAAAATTCACGCTGTACATATCTTGAGTGACTCTTACTTACCATTACTCTCACCATAAAGTGATGAGTTTGAATAAGCATGGAAATAAACAGTACTTATTTATTATTTCTTCATGGACTTCGTCTTTTCCTGGACATCTTCGACTCTTCAAACTGGAAAGAACAAACCCTGAGCTTCGTTTCTGATGACGACCCTCATCTATTATGCACATAAGTAGACAAATGAAGGTCTCACGAGCATTTTGTGAGATGCTCATTTTCTTACAATCAAGGTCAGAAAGTCTTCAAACCAATGCCATCTGGTTTTAACAAAAATGTACGTATACTACTATAATAAAAAATGTACGTATACTAGTATATATGTCTAACAAAATTAAAGCGTTTAAAAAATATATGAAATACAACATCTGAAAAACAAAATCGATCATCATGTATACATTTTAAAAAAATCAACATAATGATTTTTCTATTTACAAATAAAATAATCATTAAAGAAATGGTGAAAATAAAACACAACTGCAATTGTACTCATGCTTTAATATTCAAAACAATATAAAATAATAAACACCAAATGTTTGTATTAATACATCTAACTTATTTTCAAAAAAAAAAAAACTGTATAACATAAGCATCGCAGAACATGATAAAATTTATACAGTTTTGGAACAATAATGTAATTTTTAAAAATATGTTCAATTAATTTTCAACTCATTAATTAAAGTTATTGGCGACCACATTCAAATAACTTTTACTATAGTATATAGTCATGATAATTCTATTTTATAATGAGTTATGTTCTTGCTATTAATTTCTAACAGTGTTTTATTTAAAAAAAAGAATTACAGGTGTAAATATATGTATGTAGAAAAAAAACATGTTTTTTTAGTTTTGTTGCTATCCGTAATTTTTGGAATCTACTAAATTTTTTAAACAATTCCATCGTGGATAAGCGGGGACTACTGTGTCTTTAAGTATATAAAATTGACTAACTTCAAAAACAAAAATAAAGACCTGTCTTGCTCTGAAATAGTAAGAAAACGAATACATAGAAATTAAGGTCTCATTTTTACAAGCTTTTATTGTAAACCTGTGAAATTCGTGTAGCATAAAATCGAAAGTTTTACAAATATTTATACTCTCTAGAAATTTAATAAATTTAAGTATCTATTTTAAAACTGAGTTTAAAAAAAACACAAAGCATGAATTAATTTTACAATTCATTAATCATTATGCACCAAGAATATTACTTCACCAGCCAGATGTCGGAAGTACAGTCTCCTCCAGGGTATCTGAAAAAATGGCATAAATTTGCAATTAATAACCGTGCAAACTTTTTAATTCAGTTAACTTCTGCACAGAAGATAAATTAAAAATTTATAGTGGAACAGAAGGCATACAGGGAGAAAATTTTCAAGAAGTGTTTGCAATGGGATTTTTTTATAGTTTGTTTGAATTTGTGCTCCAGATATTTAAAAACTGAATAATTTGCTGAGTTTCATTTCAGAATAGGGAGTAGCTTATTATAAGAAACATTTTGACTTACTACTTGTTCCTTAGGAGTATTACCATATATATTAGAACAAAATTTAAAAAAAATCATTCATGCGTATGAAGTAATCTTTAACTTATCCGAATTGGTGATTCAGAAATATTGAATAACGTGGGCGGGAGACAACTTTATCTATTAATACGTATAATCATACGTATAAATATTACTTCCGCGCATGATGAGGCAAAATACCCTTATTCCAGAGAAGAAACTTTTATTTGTGTACCATCGAACCTAAACCCCCTTAGTTGGAAGTCAAGCGCCTTACAAAAAAAAAATAACGATGTGATAAACAACAGTCCGGGAGCCGTTAAAAATTGAACACGGTGTGAGAGAATTAAGGTCAGATGTTTAAATATCGTTAAAGCCTCCAATGGTTTAAAATGTTTTATTTTATAGAGGATTTAAAGATTCTTCCACATAATCATAATGTTGATGAAATCTCCACGTTCTCTCGACTATGTATAAAGTGTTGAATTTATACACTGTAATTTTTTCCAAGTGAAAAATCAAAATTCTTTCTAAAACAGACTGACCCTCCGATTTGATTATGATAGTCCTTATGCATCTTTAGAGATTTAAAAAAAAATATTTCACCTGGTGAGTTTATTGCCATGTGGCAATCTCTTCCAACCAACCAGAAAGATGTTTAACTAGTTAACCTCAGGAATGTGTAACATAGTCTTCTCGTGTTTTTTAATGACAGTAACAAAATGAAAAAAAAAAAAAAAAAAAAATTTTAGGTCTCCTAATTTAATGGGTCTTTATCAAACTAAAGCTTCGTTGGCAGTTTTCATGATGCATGATAAACCCCGATTTTTTTGTCTAAACGAAACCTTTTTCCTGTCAAATTAAAGTTTTATTCTGGAGATTTGAACCCACAGGATATATTACAATTTTCTCCTACTACATAAAAAAAATCCTCTAGTATTGTACAAATACGTGTTCGTGGCATCTGAATATTTATTTATTTTAATATAATTATTTAAACATAAAAAAGTTATAGGAATACATTCCACGAATTTATACCTTTGGGTAATTTTTTTAACCTGGCGAGTTTATTGCCATGTGGTAATCTCTTCCAACCAACCAGAAAGATGTTTTAATAGACCCTAAGTGTTAACCAGACTAGAATCCTATTTAAAAAAATCTTGGTTCCAGCGGGGATCGAACCCGCAACCTCCGGATCGGTAGACAAGCGTCTTACCACCAGGCCACGGAGGTCGATTCACTCAGCGTTCGAATAATCTTACTGGTTTAAAATATGATATATGTCACATCGTTATTTTCATCTATTGAAATATGAGATAAGCTAATTTATTTAAAACAGGAAATCGTAGTTAGTCAATCAGTAAATATAAAATAAATCAAATAATATAGTTGAGAAAGAGAAACATGATAAAATTCAAGCTTTAAATTTAAATTCACATGTAACTCCGTTTATAAGTTTAGAATTGTTATTCTATAATAATACTAGACGATTAATTCTGATTTTCAGAGTTTTTTTCCATAACGTTTCTGAACTGTTATAAAACGGTGCTTGTAACATATATACGAGTATATAAAATGCTCAGGCGGTTAACTGCTATTTCTGTAAACATATTTTTCATCAACTTATATACCGAATATAATTCCGCATTAAACACAACAATACTACCCCGACTCATAAACGAATAGTTAAAACTATTAGATCTTCATTCGTGATTATTGCTCATTCAATATTACAATAGGACTTGGATTCAGATACAAGATTTCAATTTTCTTGATTTAATTATAAAGGCAGGCATCATGTTATTTACAAAAGTTGAAAAAATGTCATATTTGATATTACAGATCAGAAGTATTGTATTTATTATCGATAGTAATAATAATACGAGGACAGTGTAGGAATACCTACCCAGATAAATAAATACATAAATAATTGTCAAAATGAATAAGTGAATTGTTAAACACAATTGAATTAAATTAATTATTGTTAATAATAAACATACAGGGGCAATGACCGATGAAGAATTCAGGGATTGTTACACGCTACGAACAACAACAATATTTACTATTTTATAGTATCTGCGACTCGCCTAGTCATCTCCAAATATAAATAATTAACCTACCGCCAGTCCATGCGCCAGAGCGAGATAGAATATGTATCGCGAACTGGTTCATTCATTGGTATAAATTGTCCGCACTCTGAGAAATAAACATACTTTTATTGTCATCCATTCAACTGTCACGACGTATTATTTATTTACCTGCTGTCCACTTATCGATTTATATCCGCATTCCTGAGTCTATATTTATTGAAAACAAATCAAGATCATCATGACAAATAAAGACAAGCAATCCGCTATATTGATGACTCTGCACGAGAAGTAACGCAGAATCAGCTAAAACGAAGATAACGATGTCGATATCAAAATCATCAGCACGTTCTAATAGAACACACGCTACAAAGATAACGACCATTGTTACAACAGTTTAAATATCTCCGATTAGAGAGCAGATTCTCCTCCAAAGCCCTTTAACTCGGGATTCATTCCACTATTATCGACAGATTAATTTTTTTATAAAAAAAACAAGTTGACCGTAAAGATAGAAAGTCGGTGGCTGCTAGCATAAAATAAGATACTCCTACTACTACTTTTAGTAAGAAAACCGTAGAAAACTTACCAAGGAAAGACGAACTACAAAGAAACCTTTGTAGATCTTCGGAGATATGGCAGTAATACATTCGGCTTGAAGTGGGGTGTAGAGTTCATAACATAATCATACATTTTGATAAACTTTCCAAAAAGGGTAGTCTTCAAGTACTTCCTAAAGTTGCACATGTCATTCATATATCTAACAAGTTGGGGGCACACACAGGAATATTACTCGAGAAAACGAAAGATTATCAAAAATAAATTTAGAAAATTAATCGTTCATTCATTAACAACCTTCAACGTATCTGAATTGGTGATTTAGAAACATTGAAGAAAGTGACCGGGAGACAACGTTGTCTTCAGCCCCATCAATCGAGTCTTCGAATTAAGAACCATTCATCAATTCATAAACCAGAACGTTCAAGACATACCTGGGTAATTGTTATTATATTTTTTAGTATTTATTATTCTGCAATAAATTTAAGAAAAAACTCAAAAAGCATTTATTTTTAGAAAACTTATTTTCAACCCGATCCTAATCCTTCAGACTTTTGTCGCAATATTTGTTAAAAAATTTTCATTCAATATGTTTTTAACAGTCATGAATATTAAATGTAATTTATCATGACACAAAACCTGAACTTATTACAATACAATGAATTAATCCAAAGGTATAAATTCGTTGGATATATTCCTATAACTTTTTTATGTTTAAATAATTATATTAAAATAAATAAATATTTAGATGCCACGAACACATGTATTTGTACAATACTAGGGGATTTTTTTATATAGTAGGAGAAAATTGTAATATATCCTGTGGGTTCAAATCTCCAGAATAAAACTTTAATTCGATAGGAAAAATATTTCGTTTAGACAAAATAATCGGGGTTTATCATGTATCATGAAAACTGCCAATGAAGCTTTAATTTGATAAAGACCCATTTAATTAGGAGACCTAAAAATTTGTTATTTTTTTTCATTTTGTTACTGTTGTGGCGGTCGCCCACTCGGAACACTGTGGAGTTCATACATATGGTTAATGACCGATGAAATGACCTTCGCATTCCTCGATAAATCTAAATAAACAAGTCCGAAGTTCACACGCCGGCCATTCAACCCATAGCCGAGCGGACCGCATTCCATACTAGAGAGAGAACGCACCACGCTTGTCTCGCCAGTTCCGTATTTGAATGATACCTACATACAACAATTAATAGTTTTTGCATTCGCAGAAACGAGACGTAGGCATATCGCGAGCGCATTCCCGCGCACATTCTAAAAAGATATAAATACCTACGTTACTAATAAAATTCGACTCTCTTTCCGCATTGCGATCTAACGTGTTTTATTATTTATCAACAAATCATCCTCATCATCTCTTCCCACGTCGGACGAGTTCCTAAACTGTCATTAAAAAAAAAACGAGAAGAATATGCTACACATTCCTGAGGTAAACTAGTGATTTTGTAATATCACTCTTTCAAATATATTTTTTTTAACAACATGATAACAGGGAGAGAGCTAGATATTTTAGAAGTCTCCACAAAGGTATGTGAGTGAATGATAGAAATGTCGAGCGTGTGATGAGAAGTGATTGAATTGTGATGTATTTTTTTATATTATGTCGCGGTTGGAATTTCGTATGTGATAACTTGGGATTTAAGGGAGTGAATGCAAAATATGAGTGTTTCAGCTGAGTTTTGTTTGAATGTTTAAGATAAATGAGATAACATTTGTGGTTACGGAATAAGAACACTTTATAGAACATGCCAAGTTAAGTGATTCTTTATACCCACAAAATAGTGATTTCTTTTTGTATTGTTGTGTACTCGTAATCTACAGTTTGCCTTTTAATTAAAACAGTAACGGTAATTAAAAGTAAAAAAAACTACAATTCGCATTATTTTTTTACTAAAATACCTAGTCAACATTGGTTACACAGACTTATTATTAAAAAGAAAACAATCAGAACCAAAAATATAGTTATTAAATAAATACCTACATTTATAACTGTAGAGGAAACAAAGCTTTTTTTGTGTAGGCGTGTTTTTCTACTTCAAAGTGAGAATTATTTTTCAAAGCTTTGAAGATCAAATTTTGTACTGCGAAAATAATTTAGTTTCAAAAACGTGTTTACTATTTATGAAAATAGTACGAAATAAAAAAATTTGCAACGAAATAAAAGTTTTAATAATGTTTTGGTAAGCTAAAATATTTATATCGATTTAATATAAATAACATAAATTTTTTTAATTATTATATATCTTAAATTTTCTGAATTCAATGCATGAACTCATTATTTGATGCCGTGACGTGTTAGAAAAAAAACGAGATTTGGAGAGAGTTTTAAATTTAATTAAAAATCCCTTACGAACGTGCCAATAATGTATTTATGTTATACAGCAACCAACGGAATGAACAAAAAAGTTCTAAAAAAACTTGAGGATTTAAATAGTGCTGTTTTGTTAAAAAAAATATCCTTGCCCGAATCAAAAGCTCTCTAGAAATTTAAACTAGGCAGTTATAATCGTAACAATGAAAAAGGATAGAAATTTAATGAGAGTGTTGCGTAGAATGTGTGAGGAAACATTGTATGATATAAAATTAACAAATGGTTACTTTGTTTTCTTCCAGTTTATTTTTTGCAAATCACATTTTCTGTGTCATCAATGTTGAAATGCATTGTGATTTGAAAAAAGTTAAGTACAGTAAAATAAAGTAATCGGGCTTTATTTTGATATTATTTATGGAGTTGTGAGTATTATTTATGAAAGTGAGTATTATTTAAGAGTTATTTAAACAACATTGTATGATAGGTTAAGGAATAAGAAAATACAATAGAAAAAAAATGCGAGTCAAAAAAATATACAGTGTTTTAGCTGTTGTAAGAAGCATTAAGATGGTTCGACCACGTAGAAAGAATGAATGTTGAAATATTGGCAAATAATCTATTCGAGTAGTAAAGAAGTATGAAAATACCTAATAAAAAGTGAAAATACCAAAATGAATATTTTTTTAAAGAGGGAAGAATGAAAAGCTTTTACAACAGGAGAAGTCTAGCAGACGCGAGATATGTGTGCCAGGATAGAATAAAGTGGAGATGGGTTCTCTTTGTTTACCCCAAAAAAGTATAACGTGATGCTGACGATGAAAAAAGGCTTGAAAATAAAACCAGTTAGGTAATCGCACTGGGATATGATATTTCTTAAACGTATGGTACAGAGTTTTATTGTTGATTTAGTAACGAAAAAGGTATTCAAATTTTTTTATTTTACTTATTTTTATGAATCAAGTACTTACTCGTATGTTAGTAATGCCCAATATTTCTAGTCTATTTCTTATAGAATGAAAAAAAATCTTATATAGTCATACTGGTTTAATTACATTCTTAAAATAATTAATTAATTTTTCAATTGTTTCTATAGTATCTTTCAAATCTAAGCCTGTTTTTGTCGGAGAAGAGTTGAAATTTGAGGCTTAATTATAATTATTAGAGATATTATGACAGTGCTTTTAGGGTTACTGATACTGTGGCGTGGAATGTTCTACCCTCAAGTGTTAGATATATTTTTTTAAAATTTGTTACTGTCATTAAAAAACACGAGAAGAATGCTACACATTCCTGAGGTAAACTTTTCTAATGTCACTCATTCAAATATTTTTTTAACAACGTGACTGTTTAATAGGTAGATAGCTAGAATTTTTGGAAGTCTCCACAAAGGTGTGTGAGTGAATGATAAAAATTTCGAGCGTGTGATGAGAAGTGGTTGAATTGAGATATATTTGTTGATATTATGTTGCGGTTGGAATGTCGACATCGGTGGTGTGTGAAACTTTAGGGAGCATTTGACTACAACTCTTTCAGCAAGGTTTTATCAAAATTTATGAGTAGATATGAACACCACACAAATACATTGCACTAGATGTACAGCCAAATGTGTGACAATCACATGTATGACCATCTACAAAATTTTCTTTATAGTTCATCTTCCCTTGGTAAGTTTTCTACACTTTTCTTATCAAATATAATAATTTAATATGTTGATAAAGGGTGGGTTCAATTCCCGGGATGTACAAGTAGTGTCCCTGAAGAGAATCTGTTCTTTAAATAGTGTTATGTTAATTTTCTTTTTATTATTATTATTATAAGAATATGACGGAGAAGATGCTCAATATATTGCACCTAATTTCTAAACGTTGTTTAATTTCTACCGACCTTTTCCCTTCTATTGAAAGAAAACTTGAAAACCGCACAATATTAAATTTTTAACATTTCTGAATAAAACGCAACAACACGTCTTCTATTGGCACTAATTGACTTACTTCTGAGGGAAGATGTATCAAGTTTTAAGTGTAACATCGTCTGAACGTGCTATGGGCTTGTTATCAATCCTTACACATATTCTAACTTATTCAGGCTGGAAACATTTGAATCTTAGTTGAACGTCGAAAACATATAAAAAAATTACGATAAGTTATTATATTGTATTGTATTACACTTTCGTTGTATACAGTACAACATGACAGGCTTATTACCACGTGGCAATAATATCTTCCAACCATCCAGAAAGATGATAAAGAGGCCTTCAGTGAAAACCAGACTGGTATCCTTTTTGAAAAAATCTGGGTTCCAACAGGAGTCGAACTCGCAGCATTGGTTGGGAGACAAGAGTCTTACCAACTATGTCACAAAGGTCGTAACTATTTTATGAAATGAAAAATAGTTTAATTATAAATAATGAAAAAGATTTTGAAACTTCATTATAAAAGCATTATTCTATATTAAAAAAAAACGAAATATTCAAATTTCCTTTTTACTACACTTTAATATTCAAATTCATCATTCATATTTAAATACCTTTTTTCTGAAAACGGTTTTCTAAAATGAAAATTGTCGAATGAATAATGTATAAAATATCTTATCAGAATTCAGGTGAGACGTCTGAGTAAATTTAATAATAAATAGGAATAATAATAAAATATCATCAGTATTCTCCTTACACCATCTGCATAGCCGGACAGGGAAATTAATTATAAGATACAAAGTGAATTTAATTTATCGATTTCGAAAATATTCAAATGACGTTTCGTATTCATTTAAAGGTGAATTCGGGTTGATTGATGAGGAAATTCCAGATATTTTACGAAGTATTTGACGGATCAAGATTTCAAGAAATGCTGAAATTAGATTTTCAATCAATTGGAATAAATAACTTTCAAGCGTTTCTAATAAAATGGGTTATCGGGAAATTGGATGAATATTCGCTATTTTATAAAACGTCTTATTATATATGTACATTACATGGATTAATGTAACTTAATTTAGATCAGTCAAGCTTCCTCAGATAATTTTATTTGGAAAAATATATATTTTTCTGTTATCACAACATCTAGCAATCTACCACCCAATGAAATTCTAGTCAGTGACATTTAACTAAAAAAAAATTATACATCAGCTGGTGTGCCCCTAAGAGACAAAATCAAACGCTCACGCATTCGTGGAAGCCTAGGTGTTACATACATCAACAGCAAGATGGAGGAGAGGCGATTGAGATGGTATGGCCACGTTGGACACAGAGCACCCGATCCCATTGTGAACCAGGCAATCTCCATGGATCTTCCTTGAATAACAACCAGAGGAATACCAAAGAATTCATGGGTGGTGCAAAAAGATAACCTGATGCAGAGGCACGGCCTGGGGGACGTAGTCCGGGACAGAAGAGCATGCAATCTGAGGACGAGGAGAGATGACGCCAACAGTCTTCGCAGACAATGAGTTGGGATGGAGCCAGGGAGAAAAAGACATAACAATTTGTTAATAAAACAAACAAAACATGACTGTAATGTATTCCGAACCATTAATATCAATGTTGAAAATAAGGGTTAAATACAGGTTCACTTTATGTTCCAGGACGATTTTGTTTGGCCACCATTTTGATTTGGCTGTCATTTGTCAGTTCATATTTGACAGTCGTGGAGAGTGGTCGATAATAATTTATTATAAAACATCTAACTCAATTTCATGTGAAATACGATTTCGTCATGCATTATACACGTATGTCCACTACTATGGTGATATAAAAGTGTTAAAGGAAAAAAATGCGATATATGGGTCAGCTTTTAAATATTAAACTATGTTAAGGAATTCGGCTTGAGGTATTATTTTTTCAGATGATGGGAGAGTTGCCAGAGTCATTGAATGGCGTGTAGAGTAAGGAAACAATGAAAATAGGGTACTAAAACATATATACTCAGTTAAGATTTTGATACTGTCACCAGTATTATAGTATCAATTTTGATATAGAAATGCATGCACTTAGAATAATACAAGAGGTAAAATTATATTGGAGATAACGGAATGAACGGAATGAAAAGATTATGAATAAATTTGAACTAAGAAAGTATGGTTGAATTAAGTTAATGCAATTTTGAAAGAAGAAAATGTAAAAGTCACAGAAATGGTAGGAGTTTTATATAAGAAGGTGTATGAATGTAAAAATGGACCTCCTCTCTGCCCACCCCGACAAGGAAATAACGTGATGGTATTTATGAATTCTTGTTTCCAAGAAACATTAAAATGTGAATTAAACTCGCTTTTAAACTCCCGTTAAAACAGAAGTCAAAATAAACGTTCAGTTTATCTTGATATGGTTAAACGAGGCTTGAGACATTTTATACTTTGTAATACTTGTAATAAATAGGTACAGGGTGGCTTAGTAACTTAAATTGGTTTATCCGTAGCAGAATTATGACATTTCTGGGTAAATATTACATTTTAATTTCAAAATAATACACAAATTTTAGTCGTATGTATCTCTAGATATAGGGTCTCTTCCGCTACATGAAAAATGCGAAAATTATTAAAACGACAAAACAATAAAAAACTTCAGCCGTTATTAATGATGATTATATTCTATAGAAAAGGTTCTCACGTAGAATTCCAAATGAAAATGTTAACGTTAACCAAATTTTTTTTAAATATTCTTAATTAAGTATAAAACTGCTTTTTCCACATAGATGGAATATTTATACTTATAATCCGATTGGTTTTGATATTACTACCGTGTTCAAAGTAAATCAATATATTGGCATAATTTGAAAATGATAATTATATCAAAACTGAACTGACTTTATTTCAATATATCCTCTAAGTAGAAACTTTTAAGTCCTTAAAAAGAACTTTAATAGATCCTTGTTTAATCCATCTCTTTATTTGTAAAAGGATATCGCCAAAGGTTATTTAGGACAGCAGACTTTAAGGGCATACATTTATTGGGAGACCTAGGCTTTAGTGAAAGTACGGTTTTACGGATGCAAGCGTAGTCGAAACTTTCAACAGGAGAAGCCTAGCACATGGTAAAAGAGAGTAGAAATGGTCATAAAAGAGGCTTAAACCCTTCCAAACCTGTAATGATGATGATCATCCCTTCTATCTTATATAGAATAAAATACTATTTTTTGCCAGTACAATAACGGCATCTTAAAATAGCCTCATACTGTTTTTTTGGGAAAACTATTTTTTTCCACGAACTGTTCTTCCTCGTTTAGTTTTTACAATATTAAAGAGGGTTTATGTTTTTGGTTCTTAGAATATTGTCTATTCAAAACTAGAAAATTGTTTTACTTAGAACTGTTACAATGCCATTATTATTTATCACAAATTCCTAGAATTAAATCCCATTATTAAATTTGGGTTGAAATTCAAAGAACTTGATCCAATAAGATCGTTGGGACAAATTTAAAAGGACAATTATTAAACCAGTAAAATATATATTTGAAGGTTAAATTTGGCCTAAAATAAATAAACATATAAGTATAGAATTCGCGACATGAGATTCTGCAATAGGTAGTATTTTTAACGAAATCTACTGTACCTAAGGATAAGTACCATTTCTAATTTCCACAGCTGCCATCTTCTCATCCTTACGTATATTTATTTTATAATATTTCCACAGCTGCCATCTTCTCATCCTTACGTTTATTTATTTTATAATATTTCCACATCTGCCATCTTCTCATCCTTACGTATATTTATTTTATAATATTTCCACATCTGCCATCTTCTCATCCTTACGTATATTTATTTTATAATATTTCCACAACTGCCATCTTCTCATCCTTACGTTTATTTATTTTATAATATTTCCACAGCTGCCATCTTCTCATCCTTACGTTTATTTATTTTATAATATTTCCACATCTGCCATCTTCTCATCCTTACGTATATTTATTTTATAATATTTCCACATCTGCCATCTTCTCATCTTTACGTATATTTATTTTATAATATTTTTAATATGTCAATAAAAGCAGCTTTGAGTCTGGAGTGGAGTGCCCTTGAGGAGAATTTGCTTTCTAAACGGCACTATAAAAATTGTTATTTTAATGTGATTACCTAAAATATAAATCAAACAGAACTTAGTACATAAAGCTCCAGCATAAATTATTGGTCACTTTATTTATTGATAAGCTTATAATAACATGATGGGAGGGGGGATATTATTTATATTTGCAATAAAAAAATAAAAAAACATTGCAGTCAAATTTATAAAAATTACACATAAATTTACGCAAAAACAGGGGGAGGAGGGATAAAGAGGGAGGGAGGAAGTCTTCTATAATCGGTGTTATGTAATGTTAAGTATTAGTTAGTTTTTATGTTTAAATTTTTCTTTAATTTCTTATTCTGTAAATGTTAGGTATCAATATCTTGTTAACAATAAACCTTTTTGCTTATTTTGAAAAAAAAATTCATATTTTTTCAATGTTTTGAAAGATTTTTTATTGAACTTTCATCCATTGAACTTTGTTATGTTATGAGAGTAACTCTGACAACCTTCGTGACCTAGTCGATTATTTCCAAGAGATTATTGTATTAAGACGATATAATATTAATATTTAATGAATTTTATATTAAGGCCATAAAGATAATATATATTAAAACGGTTGTCTATCCCTGAAGCACTGGCGTATTTTACATAGTAAGCATTTTCGATTTTAGCGCAACAGAATATTTTCCAGTGGTTAAACTGTGAGCTCAGCGTTACTTGACGTGAAACTAAAATAAACTGGCGAATGTATTATACATTCAGCCGAAGCGGCGCGCCGCTGCGGAAGGAAATCAAATGAAAAACGACAGATCATTAATTTTCAAGGTGAATTTAACGTGGAAAAGTGCCAACGAATACAATATCCGGACGTCCAACGACCATTTGTCATTTCTGGCACTGGAATGCTTGCGGCATCTAAGGAACTTATCTCATAAACTCAAGGATTCTGTAATACTTTTTTTTATTAAAAACATTATTTTTTTCTTATTTAAAGTAATTCTTATGTTTGGATGTTGATGGTCATCAATGCTATCTTATTTTTTGAGGCAGAAACTATAAGATATAAATGGTTCCATAATATAACCACTACCGTAAGTTTTACAAATATATTGTAATTTTTTTCATCAAACACTCTTTATTCCACTTTTTGTAACGGTGTAACCCTACCGGTTTCAAGGCTTTCACCTCATTATCAGGGCAGTACAAACAGCTCCCTTGATGATGAGATGAAAGCCTTGAAACCGAAAGGGTTATACCGTTACAAAAAGTGGAATAAACAGTGTTTGATAAAACAAATTACAATGTCTTTAATCCTCCACAATGTTAATGTCTTAACTCTAAATAATATCTTCAAAGATATATGTATTCTTCCTGCACTTCTTCACATTCAGGCTACTTGTTTTACATCACATTCACTAAGACTTTGATCCTGCCTTCTAAAACTGTAGGTGGACTAGTCAGCCAACATCCGATAAAAAAACGCATTCGTCAGTTAAAATCCTGCGTCATTTCGTGGTCCCATATCTCTTATTTGGATCTCTTGAAACTGATCTCAAATATTTGTAACGTTGGATAACTCAGCAATTTCCTAACTTATATCAAGGGGTCTCCTTAATTGTGTTTTCCTTTTACTGACAATATTATTTATTAAAATGCAGCCTGTATTTTTGACAGTCAATAAATGATTTATTATTCAATAATTATGCTTTCTTTTTTAGGGCGCTGAAACGATACACTGTAAATAGACAAAATGGATGTCCCCAATGACACTCTTTGTAAAAATTTCAGTACTTTAGAGATAGACAACCGTTTCAGCACATTATATTAATTATTATATTAGAGATAATGTATAACTATCCTTTTTAGAGTTAATTCAAATACGGTAAGTAAAAAATATGAAATACCTCTTAGAAATATTAGAAAGATTTATAATGGATAAGACCAAAATAAGAAAATAAAATATTCACAAAATTATAACCAAAATCATCGAAAAATAAGTAAAATAGGTTTATATAAGAAAAACCGTTGAAACCTTTATAAAGTCAGTACTATTAAAAAAATACTAAAACAAATGCTGAACCAAAATATGTATTGTTCAAAAATGCTTTTTATTTATACTATTTAAAGTTAAGGCATTAATATTGTGCAGGTTTAAGGGCCTTGTATTTTTTTTAGTCATACGTTTTAAAAAGTGGAATAAACAGTGGTTAACTAAATCTAAACGTTTATTCCGCTATTTAAAGTGGAAAAAGTTTTTTCATCCTTTTAATCTTTATATATAATTGTGTGTAAAATTCAGGCAAGTAATAATCATTTGAATGATGGTACTAATACAAAGAAGTTTTTGTACTTATTGAAAACCTTTTATAATTCAGTCCCATTTTGATAAAAAAAAAAACGTTTATTTAGTTATGTATTTATCATTTAATTGAATAAAAATGACAAGATAATAAAATATAAACTCAAACTTAAATTGTGTCTAAAATTCAGGCAAGTAATAATCATTTGAATGATGGTACTAATATAAAGAAATTTTCGTACTAATTGAAAAACTTTTATAATTCTGTCCCATTTTGAGAAACCCCTTTATTAAGTTATGTATTTATCATTTAATTGAATAAAAATTACAAGATAATAAAATATAAACTAAAACTTAAATTGTGTCTAAAAATCAGGCAAGTAATAATCATTTGAATGATGGTACTAATATAGAGAAGTTTTTGTATTAATTGAATAACTTTTATAATTCTGTCCCATTTTGATAAAACTCTTTATTTAGTTAGGTATTTATCATTTAATTGAATTAAAATGACAAGATAATAAAATATAAACTTAAATTTAAATTGTATCTAAAATTCAGGCAAGTAATAATCATTTTAATGATGGTACTAATATAAAGAAATTTTCGTACTAATTGAAAAACTTTTATAATTCTGTCCCATTTTGAGAAACCCCTTTATTTATGTATTTATCATTTAATTAAATAAAAATGACAAGATAATAAAATTTAAACTAAAACTTAAATTGTGTCTAAAAATCAGGCAAGTAATAATCATTTGAATGATGGTACTAATATAGAGAAGTTTTTGTACTAATTGAATAACTTTTATAATTCTGTCCCATTTTGATAAAACCCTTTATTTAGTTGTGTATTTATCATTTAATTGAATAACAATGACAAGATAATAAAATATTAACTTAAATTTAAATTGTGTCTAAAATTCAGGCAAGTAATAATCATTTGAATGATGGTACTAATATAAAGAAATTTTCGTACTAATTGAAAAACTTTTATAATTCTGTCCCATTTTGAGAAACCCCTTTATTTAGTTATGTATTTATCATTTAATTGAATAAAAATGACAAGATAATAAAATATAAACTAAAACTTAAATTGTGTCCAAAAATCAGGCAAGTAATAATCATTTGAATGATGGTACTAATATAGAGAAGTTTTTGTACTAATTGAAAAACTTTTATAATTCTGTCCCATTTTGATAAAACCCTTTATTTAGTTGTGTATTTATCATTTAATTAAATAACAATGACAAGATAATAAAATATTAACTTAAATTTAAATTGTGTCTAAAATTCAGGCAAGTAATAATCATTTGAATGATGGTACTAATATAAAGAAATTTTCGTACTAATTGAAAAACTTTTATAATTCTGTCCCATTTTGAGAAACCCCTTTATTTAGTTATGTATTTATCATTTAATTGAATAAAAATGACAAGATAATAAAATATAAACTAAAACTTAAATTGTGTCCAAAAATCAGGCAAGTAATAATCATTTGAATGATGGTACTAATATAGAGAAGTTTTTGTACTAATTGAATAACTTTTATAATTCTGTCCCATTTTGATAAAACCCTTTATTTAGTTGTGTATTTATCATTTAATTGAATAACAATGACAAGATAATAAAATATTAACTTAAATTTAAATTGTGTCTAAAATTCAGGCAAGTAATAATCATTTTAATGATGGTACTAATATAAAGAAATTTTCGTACTAATTGAAAAACTTTTATAATTCTGTCCCATTTTGAGAAACCCCTTTATTTAGTTATGTATTTATCATTTAATTGAATAAAAATGACAAGATAATAAAATATAAACTAAAACTTAAATTGTGTCCAAAAATCAGGCAAGTAATAATCATTTGAATGATGGTACTAATATAGAGAAGTTTTTGTACTAATTGAAAAACTTTTATAATTCTGTCCCATTTTGATAAAACCCTTTATTTAGTTGTGTATTTATCATTTAATTAAATAACAATGACAAGATAATAAAATATTAACTTAAATTTAAATTGTGTCTAAAATTCAGGCAAGTAATAATCATTTGAATGATGGTACTAATATAAAGAAATTTTCGTACTAATTGAAAAACTTTTATAATTCTGTCCCATTTTGAGAAACCCCTTTATTTAGTTATGTATTTATCATTTAATTGAATAAAAATGACAAGATAATAAAATATAAACTAAAACTTAAATTGTGTCCAAAAATCAGGCAAGTAATAATCATTTGAATGATGGTACTAATATAGAGAAGTTTTTGTACTAATTGAAAAACTTTTATAATTCTGTCCCATTTTTATAAAACTCTTTATTTAGTTAGGTATTTATCATTTAATTGAATTAAAATGACAAGATAATAAAATATAAACTTAAATTTAAATTGTATCTAAAATTCAGGCAAGTAATAATCATTTGAATGATGGTACTAATATAGAGAAGATTTTGTACTAATTGAAAAACTTTTATAATTCTGTCCCATTTTGAGAAACCCCTTTATTTAGTTATGTATTTATCATTTAATTGAATAAAAATTACAAGATAATAAAATATAAACTAAAACTTAAATTGTGTCTAAAAATCAGGCAACTAATAATCATTTGAATGATGGTACTAATATAGAGAAGTTTTTGTATTAATTGAATAACTTTTATAATTCTGTCCCATTTTGATAAAACTCTTTATTTAGTTAGGTATTTATCATTTAATTGAATTAAAATGACAAGATAATAAAATATAAACTTAAATTTAAATTGTATCTAAAATTCAGGCAAGTAATAATCATTTTAATGATGGTACTAATATAAAGAAATTTTCGTACTAATTGAAAAACTTTTATAATTCTGTCCCATTTTGAGAAACCCCTTTATTTATGTATTTATCATTTAATTAAATAAAAATGACAAGATAATAAAATATAAACTAAAACTTAAATTGTGTCTAAAAATCAGGCAAGTAATAATCATTTGAATGATGGTACTAATATAGAGAAGTTTTTGTACTAATTGAATAACTTTTATAATTCTGTCCCATTTTGATAAAACCCTTTATTTAGTTGTGTATTTATCATTTAATTGAATAACAATGACAAGATAATAAAATATTAACTTAAATTTAAATTGTGTCTAAAATTCAGGCAAGTAATAATCATTTGAATGATGGTACTAATATAAAGAAATTTTCGTACTAATTGAAAAACTTTTATAATTCTGTCCCATTTTGAGAAACCCCTTTATTTAGTTATGTATTTATCATTTAATTGAATAAAAATGACAAGAAAATAAAATATAAACTAAAACTTAAATTGTGTCCAAAAATCAGGCAAGTAATAATCATTTGAATGATGGTACTAATATAGAGAAGTTTTTGTACTAATTGAAAAACTTTTATAATTCTGTCCCATTTTGATAAAACTCTTTATTTAGTTAGGTATTTATCATTTAATTGAATTAAAATGACAAGATAATAAAATATAAACTTAAATTTAAATTGTATCTAAAATTCAGGCAAGTAATAATCATTTGAATGATGGTACTAATATAGAGAAGTTTTTGTACTAATTGAAAAACTTTTATAATTCTGTCCCATTTTGAGAAACCCCTTTATTTAGTTATGTATTTATCATTTAATTGAATAAAAATTACAAGATAATAAAATATAAACTAAAATTTAAACAAAAATTAAAACTCGTTTATTTCACGTAGATTTATTTTAAAATTTTCCAGATTGACGAATTTGAAATCAGCCGAGCTTGTGTCGCCGGCGGAACTTCTTGATTGATCGGAAACAAATTATCCGCGAAACCAATTCACAGTCAACAAATTTATGATATTACAAAGGAAATCCTTATTTCCTAGATAAAATGTTTTTAAGAAAAAAAAAACATAATATTAAAACTCTAGTAATTTTTTAAGCTGACTTGGTTAAAAAAGTGCGAAGTACATAGGTATTCCCTAATTTACAAAATTATCAAGGAACATATTTAATTTAACAAACGTTCTCAAGTTCTATGTAGGGTACTTTGGCTAACTTTTAAGATTGTATACTGACAGCTTTACCTTAGTAAGTGTTCTGTTGAGTTATACAAAGCCAACGAGTCGCAATTTTCTGTGATGCTGAACCTGTTCAATTGGAATGATCTGCCTGTGCTAAGAGGAAAACCTATGTGGCCTAGTTGCTAAGAATTGACGCCCTCCGTGGTCTATTTGGCAAAACGACTGTCTTCTAGCTCGATTCTTGTGGGAACCAATATTTTTTTAAAAAGAATTCCTGTCTACCATAACATACCCATATCTTGCCACTCTCAAGTTCGTCCAGTGAAAAACAATACGTAAAATATTAAAACAAAACTCATCCAAAAATAGTACATCCTTGTTGACATAAAGTAAGAAATTTTTGATTTGTATTAACAGATGTCGCACTATTTTTCACAATTTTGTAAACAAAATGAGACACGCACTATAATGATTCAATTGTAAAATTGAAATATTTTCTTTTTATTCATATTTTGATTTCGTGTTGAATAAGTAATAATCGTGAGTGAAAATTTTATAGTTACTCCTTTCAGCTGTATTCTGGCGACTCGGAGCGGTATTGTTGTGTTTAATGTAGTCTTTTGAATTGGAAAATTGATGTTCATAACATACATTTAAAGGAGTAGTACGAAGTTCACCCTAAAAACATTTTATATACAGCCACCTTATTATATTATAACATTTTTATAACAATTAAGAAACGTTGTTAAAAAAACTTATAATAATACAAGGGTTAATCATTAAGTGATACAAACAACTTCATTAAACAATGTTCTTAAGATCTATTCATAATGCTTTGGCTACACTTAAAAATTGTGTACCAAAAGCAATATCCTTAGTATTAAGAGGCTTATTGGGGCAAATATAACCAATGAGTCCAAATTTTCTGTACTACTGGACCAATTCAG
Source organism: Odontocerum albicorne (assembly GCA_949825065.1). Lineage (NCBI taxonomy): Eukaryota > Metazoa > Arthropoda > Insecta > Trichoptera > Odontoceridae > Odontocerum > Odontocerum albicorne. The sequence continues at coordinate 8,885,988 of OX463845.1, forward strand.
TTGCAAGAGTCTTCCTGTGAAACATTACTTAGAGTAGAGTCTAGTTGCCTTTATAGAGATTTAAGAGCGTATGTTCCTTAAAGGAGAGATGATGAGGATGATTGTTGATAAATAAAAAACTCGTCGAAATCGGAATGTGTAAAGAGGAATTTTATTGACAGACGTCGGTATTTATAATGTTATTGAATGTGTGCGGGAATGCGCGCGCGATATATCACTGTCTCGTCTCTGCGTTTAAAATACGATTCTTGTCGCGTGTAGGTATTCATTCTGTTTTGGGAGACGGCGCGAAAGATGTGTTGCTTTCTCGTTTCATCATGGAATGCGCTCTCGGTTGATAGCGAGTTGAATGACCGGCGCGTGGACTTTGTCCATTGATTGTCTCGGATTGTGAAGGTATGCAAAGGTCGTCTCTTGGGTTCAGTGACCGCGCATACGATCGCCACAGAGAAATAAAAAAATAGCACTTAATCGAAAACGCTATGAACGCGTCGTTTTAGTGACATAATTTTAAATATTAAGTCATCATCATTATCAAATTATTCATGAAACAAGTGGACTAGAGCGTAGAGATTGATTTGAATACTTAAAATAGGTTATAAAATATCTAGAAATATCTCTAGTGAAAACCATAGCTAATGAAATAACACTTACCGCATTTCATGAGCCAAAACTGGTCCATCAGCGCCCTTATTAAATTCCACCAGGAAGTGCTCATCAAGCTTCAGCCCGCCGCGCTCAGTGTCGACATCCAGCTTCACGATCCACGAACCCTGAAAATGGTTAAATAATAATGAAAGCTCCATAATAGCTCATTACATTTTTCGAAAATGTATATTGAATACGATAGCTCTTAAACACGTAACTTTGATAAGATTTGAATGGCTGAATATAAAGGAGAGAGTTGAAAATAATGTTGTAGTTATGGTGTTCAAGACGATCAACAATAAGGTTCCTCGATATTTCCAGGATTGTTTTAGATGGTAGAAGATTTTCGAATTTTGTCTCAGGTTGCAGCGCTCGACCGCATCCTGGTTGTCTCAGGATGCGGTCGAGCGCTGCAAGTATTTTGACTCTTTAGATTCCCGGTCGAGTTAGCAAACCCAAATATTTCGACAAAACGTTCCAGGTTGCGGAATCTCTACTATGGAACAATTTTCCATCCTCCCTGAGGCTAATCTCAAAATATGTGAAATTTTCGATATATTTTTAAAGTCATTTATCGTCCATACATATTCTGTAAGTAAATAACATAGGTTGAGTTAGTTAGGTAGCGCTCTTGAAGCTATGAATTTCGTGGGGATAGATAGTCATTTGAATGATTTATGCAACCATGTAACTTGCTACATTTACTTTTGTCTAGTTGGTTGGAACAGATTGCCGCCTGGCAATAACCCCGCTAGATTGTATTTGCAATAAAAGTGTTAAATAAATGAACTGAACTAAACTTTTTCACTACAGTGTTTTTATCATAAAGGTATTGAATTTTTATCATATAGGTATTGAATTTTTATCATATACTCGTAGGTATTATCATATAGGTTTAGTTTTTATTATATAGGTATTGAAGAACTATTATTATCATATAGGTATTATCGTAAAGGTTCAGTTTTTATCATATAGGTATTGAAGAACTATTATTATCATATAGGTATTATCATATAGGTTCAGTTTTTATCATAAAGGTATTGAAGAACTTTTTACACATCTCATAAAAAATGTCTCCAATATCGTTTATACTCGTATACAAATCGTTTATTAAAATTGTCCCATGGAAAAAAGTTCAAACATAGTTTTGTCGAATTAACTATTCTGGAACAGAAATAATTAAAATAGAAATAAAAGGTTCTCACCGCTTCCGTATTATGTATTATCAAACTGTTATTACTCGGAAGTAATAATGCCAGTTTGAAGTATAGGAAATAAAATTGAATTTATACCCAAGACCTTTCCCGAAAAAACGTGTTAAATATATATTTAGTGTTTCTATTTTCAGAAAAGTTTGTGTAAAAAGCGAGAAGAGTTTATTCTTAGGCAGAACAAGAAAGGGGTTCAATCAATGAAGATTCATATTCCAAAGAAAACGTAGGTGTTAACATTTTCCTTTAAAAATATTTTTTGCACGCGTTAAGCATTAAAAACATGTTAAATTTAGCTGTATTTAATACTTTTTACCCATCGTTAGATGTGAAAGAAAATGAGAAATATACCACTTAGATTCAAAAGTTTCCGGCCTCGACAAGTTGGATTGTGTATAGACTGATACCGCGCCAGTCACGTCCACTGCATGATTAGACAATGTTACAATCAACATTTGTTTGTTTAGCCCAATCATTTAGTTGTGAAATACGATGCTAAAGATTTTTCGTAGATATCATCTAAATGACGTTTAATTTCAGTCTGGCTTTTCTTTTCTTTTGAAAAAAACTTGATAACCACTATATTCAGTTTTAAACATTTCAGAATATAACAAAACAACACGTCTTATAGTACGCATAATATTAAGCATTGTGGTATCAAATTTTGACTGTAACATTGTCTGACCATGTGATGGGTGGCTGTCGTGGTATCTGTCCATACAGGTTTTCACTTGTTAGCACCGAAAACTTTTGGACCCGAGTTGTATTTGAACGAATATATCTGAGAGATTGATATTTAAAAAAAATTAACAATTACTTTTGCATTACTAACATATATAAAGCTTTCGTCGTAAACATAAATATGTAAGAGAAATTTTTTGACCGAGATGACGAGAAACTTGCCTTCTAACTCCAATTTAATTCCTGTTGGAACTCACTTGCTCTTATAGGATTTCAGATTGAGTTTCTCTTAAGTCTTTTTTACACTTTTCTAGTTGATTAGAAGAGATCTAAAGCGCTATTGAGTGACACAAAAATAGCATTACAGAAAATCTGCTTAACGAAAGGCTTCAGCAGAGTTAACATGTCGATTGTCATGGAAGTTTAATCTCCTTGCCATCTAAACTTTATGTTTCATCTGTTAAAACTGCGTACTTGTTGAAGTGCAAGAATTTTTATTCAATAAAACAATGCATGCACATCTTCCATCCACAAGATTGCTAACAATTCTATGGCGTTTTTGTAAAGACGTACAAGTCATCAATTACTTATTTGTCAGTTTGAAGTTTTGCAACACTTGTATTCCTGAAATACAGACCTCAGGTAAATTTTAAAGGTAAACTTTGAACACATAAATAATTTATGTATTCAAAGTTTACCTTTAAAATTTACCTGAGGTCTGTATTTCAGGAATACAAGTGCTGCAAAACTTCAAACTGAGAAATAAATAATTGATGACTCGTACCTCTTTACCAAAACGCCATAGAATTATACTCGATCTCGAGGGCTAGACTATTACGAGTATATCAATCATATGATTTTTTAACTTTATTTAATATTTTACTTTATTTAATATTTTACTTTATTTAATATTATACTTTATTTAATGTTTAATTTGATTTTCAGTTTTTTTTAAATACCATTATTTAAAAACATTTTAAAGGGACTTTATTAATAGAATCATACTAAATTATAAAGGCAATATTTCATCTTGAATTGGAGAATAAGTCACCCTTATCTGTCCGTATACAGTCGCATTACTATTCCGGACATTAATTTGTAAATGTCCATTCATCCTCGTTTCCTGGCATCAGATAGGACGTTTGTGATTATGGAATGCAAATAAGGGGATTATGAGTCCGACCCAGAAACCAGCTGGTGGTCGTGGCGTGTCCTTGGCAACCCCCAAATAAACACGGAAACCCAGATCTTGCAACGAACAATTACAAAGTAAACTTTAGGGGTGCAGGTCAATAAGCTCAATAGTGGAAGGGTCAAGATAACTTTTTTTTGTAAGGATGCTTTTATGTGTTTTTACTTTTCCGATTTATTTGAATTTTCTTATACGTGATTTTATGAAGATTTTGTATGCAATATTTAACTAGAAAGGTTCTATGATATTTTTTCCGGTTAATTGAGGTTAGATAACAAAATTTCTGAATATATGGAGTTAAAGAATTATAACGAACTCCGTGGCCTAGTTAGAAAGATACCTGTCTTCCTATCACGGTGGTTACGGGTTTGATACCCGTTGCAACACGGATATTTAAAAAAAAAAAAGCTTCTGGTCATTTTTTACTTGGGTTCTCTTTAGCATACGTCTGGTTGTTTGGAGGAGATAGCCACATGTCAAGAAACTCGCTAGGAGTACAACCTAGTGGAATAAAACACAATAAAATAAAAAATATTATAATTTGTTTTAGCAAAACACTGTTTATTCCACTTTTTGTAAAGGTATGAGATGATGAGATGATGAGGTAAAAGCCTTGAAATCTTACCGGTTTCAAGGCTTGAAACCGGTAAGGTTTCAAGGCTTTTACCTCATCATCAGGGGAGCACAAACAATACTGAATTATGTTCGAACTGGTACCGAGATACACGCTTCTAACGGTAAACATTCGGGTTGGGGACTGGGGGTTGAGGGAGGTATGGAACAACCTCGGCGAGCAGCGGAGAGATTCTTGAGATATTCGTGTTTGCCAGATGTTCACCTCGATGCACTGACTTAGAAATTTCTAGGGTCTCTAATCTGTCCAATTTATTTCCGTTAACTACTGATATGTAAGAATTTGGCATCATCGATAGAAAATGTATGGTTTTCACGGTGACAATGATTAGTCATTTCAGAATAAATTAGAGGATTTGTTAAGGCGAATTTTTGTTCACGAAATCTCTTTACAAAAGATCTTCCTGTCTTTCCTACAAAGAAATTATCACAGTCAGCACACAAAAGTTTATACACACCACTGTTGCTAAGTATTCCATTTTTGCCTTTCCCGTTAAATAAGAGTTTCCGGAGATTAAAATTAGTGTAAAAAGCTGGCTTTATGTGACTTGGACTTTTTTATTATAAAAAAATATTATACAACAGTATGCAATGAAAGCGTAATAAATACAATAAAACCAAAAAAGTTCTGTTCACGAAAAAGTGAATTTATCTTGATCTTATTTATATCGAATAAAACGATACTGCAAAAAAAAAATAAAAACGACAATAATCAAACTTCCTTTCTGATTTTCGAAAAAAAAATCAAGTTTGTTTTATTTTTCATTTTGATTTTTTTCATTTCATTCACTTTGAGTATCTACGAGTATATAGGAAGCAGAAACATGTGTCACGATGATAAAGTGTATTAAGTGATAAAAGTTATTTCATAAAAAAGTTGTAATGTTAAAAACACAATTTATAGAGCACCATTAAGAGAGCGGACTTTCCTCGAGGGCACTCCAACTTGGGAATCGAACCCGCTTTTAATGAGATATTATTATTTTTACTTAAAAAAATACTAATAATATGTTGAGTGTCAGAATAGAAAGGTGGTGGCTATGGCGATGACATTGGATACTTAACCACATATATGCTATATAACATACGTGTAATAACACATATTTGGTAAAAAATTCCCACAGAAAACTCGCCAAGGGAAAACGAACTTTATGGAAATCTTTGTAGATCTGATATATGATAGTGATACGTTCGCGTTAAAATGAAGTGTTGTGTATTATTGCAGTATTAATAAATAATTATAAAAAAATTAAGACATCTCAAACAGGGTGGTCTTTACGTGTTATCTTTACGTGTAGCTGCATACATAACATAATTCATATCCCTAACACTTAAAGACAGATCACCCTAGCCCGGCCCATTCGGATCGATTCGAAAGAATACATTTATTTGGCGAAGACTTAATTGACCTCAAAGTTCTACTTATCTGCGAAGTAACATTTTTTAGACACATATTTGAAAAATATAATGGAGACATCCCGTTAAATGACTTGGATATAAAGAGACAAATTTTGAAATCAAACCGTTCACGACACTCGAGTGATAGTAGCCTTTTTACAAGCGGTCTATTTTGACAATATTTAGAACCCCCATATCAGCATTGAAAACAGACTGTAGTCTACTCGTATAACTTGCGGATTAGGTATATCAGAATAAATAGAAATACAAAAATCCAGACGTGACATTAAATATAAGGCCTTTTATCTATTTTGTTAAAAAAAATTCAAGGGCCATTATTATTTTTTAAGATTATCGAAAAATAAATACACATTTCCCTCAATTTCCATCTATTCTGTCGTATATCTCATTACTGAGAATCGTGACTCCCGTGATAGCCTCTGACGACTTTTTTCCACCCATCTCTGCATTCTGTGGTTCTAACGCAGTTATTTTTTAAATTCACGTATACAATGGTGTGGCCTAAAAACATCTGAGTTCCTTGCGGCCAGGCTCGCCCTCTATTGATGGGAGTATATCTTGGCTAGTGGAAAGCTATGAGATGATCTCGGACTTTTGATAGCTTCTGTCTTAAATGCATTTTCTTCGACATTGTCCTGAGATATACAAGTACATATAATTTTAGGATATAAGAGTATGTGTATACACTTTAGGATATAAGAGTATGTACATACTATCTTGATGCCAATAAAACTACAATATATTTATTTACTAAGGGTTATCCTATTGCGTCTCTTACTTGGTCAGTCTAAAGCACTAGGACTCTTCCACTTGGGAGTCGTTCTTCTACGTTTCCAGTAACCACAAGTCTCTGCAAACTGTCTCCTTGACCACGAGCAATGTGCATAAATAATTGAAGTACTCGTCGAAGGCACATTATCGACAATCGATCAGTGATGTTTAGCTCTTCAAGAATGGAGGTGTTACTTTACCTCGATTTCAATTGAATTTGTAACATTCTTCTCCAGCACCACATTTCAAATGCATACACTATATTCTACCTCTCTTGTTTGCTTTCAGAGTCCAAGTCTCCACGCCATACCTTAATATCTCTTTTATTTGAACACATTTAAGTACAAATTTAAAATTTCTAAGATAATAGAAGCCAGAGTACTCTTTTTGTGTACCTTTTTTGCCTATCGAAAGAAAGTTTACTATCAAGATAGATACTAAGATACTAGATGCTATATTTTAAGAAAAATATCAACGCTCACCACTGACAACACATTCATATCAAGAAGATATTACGCTTCAGAATTTATTTTGTCACTTGGCTCACAGAATTGGAAGCAGAGAAAACCGTCCGCGTAAACCTGAGAATTAAAGCCTTTCGCATAATTGTAATAGAATATTTTGCACAGCTTCATGAACACCCGAATAGATTAAACACTATAAATCCTAATTCACTTAAAAAAAATCATGTTAAATATTAAATAATTTCACAACCATTTTTAAATTTCAGTTGCCGTTTATGGTCATTTTCCTTTAGCTCTTGTGTCAATTGAATTTTATACGAATAAAAATGCAATTCTTTTTTAATAATTTTAAACACACATGATGGATACATTCCCAATTCTTATGCACGACGTCGATGGGAGGTGCACAACGTTCACCAAAACTGCCTTACTGCATCAATGTTTTCTGGCTACGTTGTCGTCCAGACTTTGCTTTATCTCCTAGTGTATGCAAATTTTAAAAATAATTCATTACACGCTGAACGGTTGACTTGCTTGGCACATGATTTAAACCAAAAAAACACGCAATTTTTTTCGCGTATTCACAATTATTTAAATAAAATATTTTAATAACTTCAACGCATTGTTGTGAAGTTAGATGCTCCATAATAAATTATTATTGACCATTTTTCACGACTGTTAAATATGAACGGACAAATAACAGCCACATCAAAATAGCGGCCAAACAAAATCGGCTTGAAACATAAAACGCACCCTGTGCAAGTAAACTTAACCATTTACCGAAATGATTAATTAATTTACATTTTTATATTTTAAAACGATACCTTCTCAACCATCTCTGGGTAAAATTGTTTGTCCCAAGGTGAGTACAAAGAAGAAGAGACATAGAGACGTTTCCCATCCAAAGATAACTGAAGCATTTGTGGGGCTCCGTCAAGACGTCTTCCTTTCACGATGACTGGTGCAGGCTGCTCCTGAAACATGAAAAAATACAATTCATGATGTTTCATAGTAAAAACATGTTGATATTACGCTCTAGAAGTTAAGAAAATGAATGCATGTTAATCGATTGTACAATTTCACAACCTTCTCTCGTCCAGGATGAAGTGCAAACTCTACACTACTGTAGATAATTTATCGCATAGCTTTTTTATTAGGGAGCCTTATGCAGTAGTTATTAAAATATTTTTCGTCAAACGTGGGTTTAAAATACAAAGTAATTATTTTTTATGTTATATTATAACTAAATGTTGTTAGACCATTTGCACTGGTTAGAATAAAATGAAATACACGATAATATAACGCGAAGTTTAAGTCACTGAGATGATAAAAGCGGATACAATAGCTGATAACACTGTCACACCAAAAACCCCATCTATCGTGTGCATCCTAATCATTATTGAGTTCTGCATGTATTTGCTTTGCTTGATAATTTCAATAAGGTAGTTGATACTGACGAGTATACTATACCTTGACCAGTTACATGAAAAAATAAAATTAATACACAGAATAACCGAAATATGAATTTAAACATATTAAACAATAGGAATAAGTCCGTTAGTTTCCTTCGATTATATATAATATTAATTTACCTTCATTTCAGGGTGGCTAATAACTTTCAGCTGATCATTTATGATTTTGCCTCCAAGGAAGATCTGGCCAGTGAGTTTAGGATGTCTGGTGTCTGTGATGTCATATTGCCTGACGTCTCCGTGGAGCCAGTTTGAGAAGTACAAGAACTTGTCATCCAACGAAATGATTATGTCGCTCATCATACCTGTTGAATATGATAACATTGGTTAAAATTTTGGCTTGTTGGTAATGGTGAGTTTTATAGAATTCATCTCTTTTATACGTTATTTATTATTAGTATATGTATTAAAAATCAAAACATAGATGCGCACTTAAGAAATAAGAACTCTTCTGATAATTGAAAACGTTATTTAAAATGTCAATAGAAAGGAAACCCACAAAATATTTTATCACCCACTAAAAACAATGAAAAATATTAGGATGATCATGTTATGTGATACTCGTGAAATATAAAAAGTTCCCGAGTTTGTACTGTAGAAAAGACTTTTTAAGACAATGATCTTACTGGCAGGTCCCCCAAAAAGGGAAACGAAAGCTGGAACTCATCGTCCTGGAAAGAGGTTTTATATCAGAACAAATAGCTGAGGGTATAAACTTTTATAAAATAGAAGATGATTTAATGAGAAAAATCTACAGTTTAGACCAAAAAAGTTTACAAAAGCATTATTAATGACAATAATTATAGAAGGAAAATTTATATGAGCAGGCAAGTTTACTAGGAACACGTCAAATGAAACGTAACAAACACAGATCTTTGTAAATTGTGTGTTCACTCTAAATTACCCGTTGTTTTTTCATATATTATGTATTTATAAAATTTATATAAATTAATAAAATATAGCTTTGTTTAGAGAGAGGACTTACATCCAGGATGCTTTAATTCGGGATTTGATCCCACTTTGGACAGATTTAAAAAAAACAAGTTAAGTTTAAGGATATGAGGGTAACTTTTTCTTAAATAAGGTTTTATTCTTCGGAGGCTGACTATTATCATGGTAATCTTGACTTTTGAGGCATACAGACAGGGAGCCTCCAAATATTATTGGAAAGGATTAATACAGTTTGTAATGAATGGAATATCAAAAGGTTGAATATATCAAAAGTTCTGTTCTTTTTTTTTGTTTAAATATTGAATGTATCGAAAAAACATTATAATTGTCAGTTAAAGAAAAGTAGAGATAAAAGTATATTTTAAAGTTAATAATAAAATCGTTGAATGAGTCCAACAACATAAATGTTTGGAATGTTGGCTAAATGGATAACGAAACCAATACTTACTAAAACCTCCACGAAATAACGAAGTTTTTTAAATAGGGCGTTATTAATTAATGCATGGGTTGATGACACCTTCAAACGGATATATAACATACACGTAAAGAGAGGATAGTATTGGGTGTTAACATAAGCTGTGTCCGTTTTTTTAAATTTAAAAATGAGCACCAAAAGTAAAACAAAATGGTAAACGTTATACGTCATTCGAAAGAAAATTTTCTGTTCTATAAGATATTGTGTTTGCATTGATGTTACATATATTATTTTATTTGATCACAAGCCTTCAAAATGGAATGCCAAGTAGACGAAAGTGAGCATTTTCGACACCTCCTTCTGTTCGCGTTCAATCGAGGGAATAAAGCTGCTAAAGCTACTCGCGATATTTGCGAATTATACGGTGAAGATGCTATGAATTAATGGACAGCTCGTTGATGGTTTTTGCGTTTCAAAGACGATAATTTCGATCTGAAAGACATGGAGCGTTCCAGACGACCAGTGAACTTCGATGAATACCGCTTTAACCATATTATTCATGAATTACCGTCTTTGAAACGCAAAAACCATCGACGAGCTGTCCGTTCATTCATAGCATCTTCACAGTACACTTCGCAAATATCGCGAGTAGCTTTGGCAGCTTCATTCCCTCGATTGAACGCGAACAGAAGGTGTCGAAAATGCTCACTTTCGTCTACTTGACATTCCATTTTGAAGGCTTGTAATCAGTTAAAATAATATATGTAACGTAAAAGCAAACACAATATCTTGGAGAACAGAAAATTTTCTTTCGAATGACGTATAACCTTTACCATTTTGTTTTACTTTTGGTGCTCATTTTTTAATTGAAAAAAAAACGGACACAACTTATGTTAACACATAATATTTTTATTCACGCAAAAAGGAAAACGTTTAAGTACTTAGAACAAACAACGCGAAGAGTGAAATATGAGATGCTTCATCTGATAGCACAGATGAAAATTTAGGAAGGAAGACAAAGTGTTGGAAGGAGACGCATCTCCTGATTGAAGAATTTTTGGTTTAAACATCATTCTATATATTTGTCCAGAGCTGCTGCCTCAAAGGTCAAAATCATTATAAAAACTTATAAAATAACTTTCCTTATTTGGATTCCATTGACCTAATTTCAAAAGTACTTTTCTGCTGTAACTAATTTGTTAGCGGAGCGAAAAACAGAAATTGTAAACGTTCTAATATTTTTGCAAGAACACGAATTAAACTTCCAAAGCCAATATTAATTTGTTGGGCAAATTTCTAAGTAATTTCATTATGGAAAAGGTGAAAGATTAGAGAAAAATCGAGAAAGTAATGAGAAGCGTCTCGCAAGCGACCAAATCGAATAATTCTTTGTGTTTATCCAGCCCGTCTAAATTTTATTACAAAAGTTGAATTGGTTAAGAAGTGTGCCTTAGGACCTGAGAGAATATAAGTCAGTTCCTGAAGAAAATTATCAAGAGGAAAAAACTTTTTAAATTGTTAAGCCTTATTATTAATAACCTTAAAAAGTTGGGAATATTTTTTTGTAGGCTATATATCTTTTTCTTTTCTAAGTTGACTCATTATTCTTTCAATGTTCACCTTTTCCCTTTTACTCTTTATTTGTTCTTTTTTTTTAATCTACGTATTCATTTTTGTATTGACATTTAGGAACTTAAGTAGACGGATATTGATCGAATTCAAATTTAATGAGGTAAGGGAGAAGTTATGATAGGAAACTGCGTCAGCAAAATTAATATTTTTTCAATGAGATCTTTTCTCTTTGTGTATTAAGAAAAAAAAACATGATGCCTCATCCTCAAGGCAAAGTCAGGCTGAACTATGGTGGTAGAAAAATCATATTACCCAGATTCCGAAAATGTCTACATGAATACATGTATATGAATGCTTTAATAAAATTATTCAATCATATCTCTCAGATTTTCGCATAACCACCAGCGCCATCTGTCGATGAATAAATGAGTTAACTAGCGACACGCTCCGACTATTTTCCAAAAAAGTTTCAAAGCGCCGGCATCGCTGGTTCATTCGTAATGACGTAACAATTGGTAGTACCTTCTGAGTCTCGGTCGGAAAAGGACTAATGGTGCAACGTGCCAATATTAAATTTGGTTTTAAATTGGGAAAAAGTGTCACAGAAACTTTTGAAATGATTTAAACTGTTTATGGTAGTGAAGCAATGAATTGAAAGAATTTTTTTAAAGCGGTATGCAAGATTTCGTGATGGTAGAGAGAGCTGAAGATGGTGCGCGGCCTGGACCATCATTGACAGTTCGAGTTGAAGAAAATATTAAAAAAGTGGCTGAATTTCTTCAAAACGATCGTTGTGCGTCTACTAGGCTCATCGAAGAACTCACTGGAATTCCTAAATCCACTGTCCATCTCATTTTAACAGAAAATTTGGGTATGTATAAATTCATTTGCTGATTCTTTTGAATCGATCTAATGGGGGGAGTATTATAATACTCCTATAATACTTGTTATAACAAGGGGGGAGTATTATAATACTTGTTATAACAAGGTTTTTTTTGCAATTGCTGATCCCATGGCGTGGACCAATCTACCTCTTAGTATTAGACATATAGGTGCAGCTTTAGGAAGCACTTGAAGAAATCGCTTTTTAAAATTTCTTATTGACATAAATGATTATATAACATATGAGCATTGCACTCAAATACTACTCGTATACTGCACCTAAATCAAATTGTGTTACTATCAAATATTGAAAGATCAGCAATGGTTTCATTGTAGCTCCTCTTCTCTTGGTAAGATTTCAGTGGTTTTCAAACCAGATATGTTTATCTAAACATATGCAATTCCAAGGTAGTACACCTTTGGACTTGACCAAATACGTCCGCTTGCTCTCTAGCAAATTTAAGATACACAATACCAACAGGAAAAGTCGGGTGAGTTACTTCTTATGTTATTCTCCACCATTTTATTCCACTCAAAGCGGTATAGGTACGGCTCTAGGAAGGTCTCAAAGACAACTCTTTTTTGGGAGATCTTATCAAATGTATGATGTTAATGAAGACTACATAGCACCGCACTACACTTAAAGCCAAATGTGTTACTATAACATATTGGAAGATCTACTATGGTTTTCTTTTGTAGTTTGATTTCCCTTCGTAAGACTTCTCTGATTTTCTTATCAACTATGTTTTTCTAAATATATGCAATTGCAAGCAGTATCCATCTTTATTACCATGGATGCCGCCATCTTTCCAGCTTTAAGCTCAATCTATTTTATTTTAAGTAGTTTCTTTAATTTTTCAATAAAAGTGGGATTGATTCTGCTCTTTGAACTGCGGTGTAGTGGTATTGATTCTATTCTAGTTTGTTCTCGAAAGTACGCTACAAATAAATTGTCCAATTAAAATTATTATCATTAGCGCAGTGATCATATTGCATTCAACAAATTACAGTAATGTTGTTTAGCCGGATATATGTTACTTCCCCGAAATTATTGGATGACTGGAATCTGCTGTTGTATTATATACTAGCGAATATTTTCAACTTCCGAGAAATAATGATGTTCTAAAAGATTGTTATTAATATGTTCCTGTTATTAATATTTTGTTGCACTACAATTTCTTTGTATAAATGATAACCTGATAAATCCATTGGAGATAAAAAATACACATTTGCAGATAAAAAAACGGGTCTATCAAATATAATTAAACAAAATAAGTGTTCCACAATTACCTAAGTCTACTTTGTAAAATTCGGTAATATTTTGTGATATACATACATAATATATTATGTTGAATTTATGTATACATATTAATATTGAATCATTTCAAACAATTACTTTGTAATTACTCTTTTTATTATTACTACTGCTTTTTGTACCTCCATGTTAGTTTAAGGTAAAGTTTCGTAATTTTTAAAATAATTTCAAGTACATATATAGCTTGTCATATGTTCGTTTGTAAATAAAATACACTTTTGTGTCGTAATTACATTAAATAAAATAATAAATAAATAATTATTCAGATCCATTCGGAAAACTCCTTAGAATTAAAAATTTATTAGAATAAAAAAAAATGTAGGATCTAAAACAGGTGTATCCCAAAAAGGTAATTATAATAGATAATAATTTAGATAGTCCTAATTGGGGATAAGAGTTGTTGAACTATTTTTACTTTTTTTAATAAAATGGTGCGCACGCCGTGAGAATTAAATTTTAAAATTGAAAACATTTGTTTTTCTAGTGTAAAATGTAGTGTAAAATTAATTAAACTCGCCAGTGAAGATTTTATAGTTTTGACATTCAAGTGTCAGGGAATATGTCAGAGGTCGTATTAACATTCTTTAACGTGGTCTTGTATTTGGAAAAAATGTTGAAAAAAATTAGTAGTTCCCATGATATTTAACATAATATAAAAAACACTGTTTGAAAACCAAACAGTTTGACAAATTTTCAGAAACGTTATTTAAAAAAACGCAAAACCATTAATTGCCTAGTTTACAAATATTAATTTAAAACTCCAACATACATAATCAAACTTAATATTTATTATAAAATAATGTTATGAGTTTTTTTTTTCTAAAAACTTTATTATATTGAAAGCAATTTTACCCGGCAATTTGGGAGTAGCCCATCCTTCAACTTCTATGTCAGGAATGTCCACCACTTTCTCCACAGTCCATTTCCCAGCATCCGATTTGGTGAATCTGAAATATTTAGTGTTTTTAGAAATACTCGAAAAAGGGATTTCAAGGTAAAATTTGAAAAGAGGAAGACTCAAATAAATTAACTATGTAAATATTATTTTGAATTGAATTTCATTACGTAACCTTTGAGTAAAGTTTGCTCTGTAAATGTTGCAATAAAAAATTTCCTTTTATTGTTATATTAACACACTAATAAAAACCTCCATGGTCTGGTTGGGAAAATTCTTGTCTTTCAGCTCGAAAGTTAAAGGTTCGATTCACATTGGAACTCAATTTATTTTTAAATAGGTTCATGGTCAGTTTTACTTTTGGCCTCTTTCATATGTTTATTTTTTATTAGAAGAGATTGCAACACCACAATTGAACCCTCAAATTTACCGTATACAGTAAAAGAATAATACAATACAATGCCGAGACAAAAAAATCTTCAAAGGTTAAGCACCATTTTGTTTTTATTTATATTTTCATTTGATAACATTCGTGTCCTATTTGGTAAGAAGTCTTCTGATCCGAAGGTTGCGGATTCGATTTCCATTGCCACATATCTTTTTTTAAAAGGCACAAGTCTGGTTTCCAATTCAGTATCTTTAAAGAATCTAATTGCTTTTAATAGACTATATCATGTCAATAACCCCACCAGGTTATATTGTATTATACTACGAAGGCGTAAAACTTGTCATAATAAATTTATTGTAATTTTTCTCATTGTTTTATAGTTTAAAAAGGTTGTTTTTTATGTTAAAACAACAAATTTTTATCAAATTTCGGCATAAATTATATGTATATTTTTGCTGATAAAATTGATATTATTACTAGATCTACAGGGGCGTAACGTAAAGTTTTTTAAGTCCCAGAAACATCAACCAACAAAATGTGACTTGTGATGAATGAGTTCAAAAGAAAAGAACATGTATAATACGAAACGCCGATTCCTTGTCGGGGTAGGCAGAGATGATGGAGCGCCAGACTTTCATTTCATTAGAAGTGTGAAAGATTCTAGCCAAATCTTTCGCACCACTAATGGTAATGAGACATGGCTCAAAACTTTGTGACCCACGCGAACTGTGGCCAAGATATTTAAAAACTGTAGGTTATTAATAACTGGCAAAGGTATCTCCATCCCACAGATGGCCAAAAACTCGGGAAAAAGATCTCCTCAGTGACCCAAAAGAACCTTTTAAAGTAGACTGACGAATATATTAACGTGAATTGAATCGATGGAGTTAAACTGTCTTCAGAAATGAAGGAGATCGCATATAAAAGCAATTCAATGATTTGGCAGTGGGTGGAGACTGAGTGCGACATTATATTTGATTTGCTAAACTGATTGCGACATTATAATTGAGTGCGACATTATTATTAATCTGAGTGCGACATTATAATTGAGGTAAGTATCGTTAAAATGTTTGTTTTGTTTGCATACAAGAAAGTAAACTATCAGAAAGTTCCAAAAAATTTTAATTTAACTTTGATCAATAAATTCTTGTTCTAAAGCAACGTCTTGTAATCGAACAAATTTTAAAGTTCCTTCAACTTAAAAAAAATATATTTACAATTTTTATTACTATTCGATGTATAAAAGTAAAGCCTGGATATTGAAAGGGAGTGAAAAGAGCAAAATAAATGCGGTAGAAATGCGTGCTTTGCGTAGGATATAATATGGTATTTCAATGTTTGATAAAGTATGAGTAAAATTAAGAAAAGCATGTAAAATGGAAACGATAGTTGTAGAAATTTAAAAAGAGATAGTCTTAGAAATAGGAGAGCATGTATGATGAGATGTATGGATGTGGACGAAGCGAGAGTCGTGTGCATGGATAGAAAGACGTGGAGACATGTTCTTTTTGCCTATCCCAGAAGAGACATGACGGAATGGTATGTAAGATTCTTACATATTTTATTAAAAATTTAAAAATGTCCCTTTGTTTTTTTTTTAATAAATATTGGTTCTTTCAAAAGTGTAACAATGTTTTTTTTAAGAAATAGAATCAGATGGGATGGTACGAAAGATTCTAATCGATTTTATTAAATATATTTAGAAAGTTTTAAAAATGTTAGTCCTTTCAAAAGTATTACAATACTTTTTTTTAGGAAATAGTAATCAGGCTGGATGTTATGTAAGATTCTAATCGATTTTATTAAAATATTCCGTTTGAAAAAATATTTAGAAAGTTTAAAAAATGTTAGTTCTTTTAAAAGTATAACAATATTTTTTTAAAGAAATAATAAAATGGCGTGTATACTCGTAGTATGTAATCCTTTTATCAATTTTATTAAAAATTTCCATTAAAAAAAATGTTGATTTGTTTTTAAATGTTAGTTCTTTCAAATGTGTAACAGTAATTTTAAGAAATAGTTATCAAAATACATTTTTTATCTCTCCTTTAATTATATTATTTTTAAACAAAATAGGTTTTACATTTACAAATAAGATTTTACTAATGATTATTATTTGAAAATTTGAAAAAGTTTCACAAAACGTGAACCTTAATGGTTCAAAAGAATTTCATAAAAAACAAGAATGTCGCTTTTATCCAGTTGTTTTGTTTTGTATTGAACAAAATATGAAAATTTGAAAAGCGACTTTTCCTTAGATAAAAAGTTTCATAAAGTTATAAAAAGTCAATATATGACACGAAAAGATTTCAAAATATTTTAATATTAGATTAGACTTGTTTTTAAACGTCTTCAAACTTCAGTCGAGCGTTTAAAGTCAACTGAGAACACTTTTATATTATATTTATAGACTTAAGTGTTATTATTTTTCTTACTTCAAGAAGAATTTCAATAAAAAACACCTTACTTGTATAAAAATAAGTGAGCGTTGGTAAAAAAGCTTTTTCTTTAGTAATTTTCACATTGTTTTTCATTAACAAATATGTATATACAGACATGTATACTGTTACCAAGACACATCAACTGAAAATAAAGACGTGAGTTTTATTTTTATTTAAAAATAGTAATACAATCTCTATATTATTTAAAGTTAAGACATGAACATTGTGGAGGTTTAAAGATATTGTAATTTGTTTTTATCAAACACTGTTTATTACACTTTTTATAACGGTATAACTCTACCGGTTTCAAGGCTTTCCCCTCATCATCAGGGGAACACAAACAAGACTCCTTGTTTGTGTTGTGCAGCTCCTTGTTGGTCTTGTTTGTGCTCCCCTGATGATGAGGTGAAAGTCTTGAAACCGGTAGAGTTATACCGTTATAAAAAGTGGATTAAACAGTGTTTGATAAAAACAAATTACAATACAATCTCTCTTATTATAGTCAAGTATTTGAGTATTTGTTTTAGCATTTTAGGCAGCATTGTCAATACCAAAAACCGGATATACGAGTATAGCAGAGGTTTAGTAAATTTTTAATATCAATTGTTAACACTAATTGTAAGGGTTTCTTGTTAATTATTAGGTGTTAACATAAGTTGTGTCCGTTTTTTTTTTCAAATTTAAAAATGATCACCAAAAGTGAAACAAAATGGTAAATTTTATACGTCATTCGAAAGACAATTTTCTGTTCTCCAAGATATTGTGTTTATTTTTACATTACATATATTACTTTATTTGATTACAAGCCTTCAAAATGGAATTCATCTGCTCAGCCATTTCTACGGTTGTTTGAAGGGGATCTTCATGAATAATATGGTTTGAGCGGTCTTCACCGAAGTCTACTGGTCGTCCGGAACGCTCCATGTCTTTCAGGTCCAAATTACCGTATTTGAAACGCAAAAACCATCGACGAGCTGCCCTTTCATTCATAGCATCTTCACCGTACACTTCGCAAATATCGCAAACAGCTTTGGCAGCTTAATTTCCTCGATTGAACGCGAACAGAAGGAGGTGTCAAAAATGCTCACTTTCGTCTACTTGATATTCCATTTTGAAGGCTTGTAATCAAATAAAATAATATATGTGACGTAAAAGCAAACACAATATCTTGTAGAGCAGAAAATTTTCTTTCGAATGACGTATAACCTTTACCATTTTGTTTTACTTTTGGTGCTCATTTTTAAATTCGGAAAAAGCGGACACAACTTATAGTATGTTAACACCAATATATGGCATGTCCGGTCCTCTTGACGTTGGGGATCACTATTAAGAAAATATTTCCGTTTTGGAAGTGTGTCCATTCGAGAATTTTGCGTTATCAAGACCGATTCCACATCGACCCTCAATTTCGCCCATTAATATAAATTTTAGGAAGTGATTTTTATTTTCTTTCAATATATGACGCAGATGTGTAATATTTGGGCATTGTGTGATATTTAATAGCAATTTTTCAACACCTGCTCGACGTAGCACCTCGATGTTGGAGTACCGATGGATTTTAAAGATCTTCCAATGAATCCATATTTCGAATGCTTCTGGCTTATTTAGCATTCTGTTCTTCAAGGTCCATGTTTATTTAGTATTCTGCTCTTCAAGGTCCATGTTTATTTAGCATTCTGCTCTTTAAGGTCCATGTTTATTTAGCATTCTGCTCTTCAAGGTCCATGTTTATCTAGCATTCTGCTCTTCAAGGTCCATGTTTATTTAGCATTCTGCTCTTCAAGGTCCATGTTTATTTAGCATTCTGCTCTTCAAGGTCCATGTTTATTTAGATTTCTGCTCTTCAAGGTCCATGTTTAGATACCACAAAATAGAACAACCATATATAGCACTTCACCATTCATTGCTGAAGTTTAAGATTCAAGTTATCGTTACAGAAAACTAATCTCATCTTGAGAAATTCTGCACGAGTCATTTCAATGTACCTAACTTCTCAATCTGGGCCAAGGTCATAAGTAATATGGCTTCCTAGATATTTGAAACTGTTGATTTTCTCTATAGGTTGTCCGGTCAGCTGCTGATATACACCACTATAAAACTACACCACCACTTAAGAACATAAATCTTGTTTCTTCTAGGTTATCTGCCAAAACTATTGTATCATCGAAATATTTTATTGAATTGATGACTTATTTACTTTTATGTCCTTAAGTTAATTTTTAATGGTATTTAAAAAAATGTCCGAATCGAGGTTCAATAGTAACGCCTCAGTCCACCTTAATAATAAAATTAAACTTTTAACGTGACGATGGTTTTTTAGTTTGAATTATTTTTTTAAAATTTAATTTTATAAAATAAAAACAACACTATTTTTCTTTGTCCTCCACTGTTTTATTGATTGAGGGAACTGCCAATTTTAAAGTCCAATGTGTTCTTCGTCAAGTGATAGGGAATTCTTCGCTTGTCCCTTACTACCTGACGACGATGACAGATGTCTTGGAAACCGGTAGTGAGCTCAATTTATAAAACATTCAATAAAACTGCTACCTTCCTCTACACCAAGTTCCAGGCCATTTTTTAAATGCAATATGCGTCTAGTCTTTTGCTGCTAACTCAAACATAAATCAATCTGGTTTGAGCTCCACTAATGATGAGGTGAAAATCTTGCTATCGATAGTGTCATACCGTTATCTTACATACGTACATATCATCACACCGTGTCCCTTGCGGGGCAAGCAGATGGAAAAGATCTCTAAACTTTTCTATCCAAGCACACAATCTTCGCATCTTCCAAATTCATACATCTCGTCGTGTACAAAATTCTATTATTCAAACTTCTCAATTCCCCTTCTTTAAAAATGGGTTCATTTGATCCAGCCCCATTTTCCTCGGTTATATTTTCAACTCTGACTTGTATACTCGCTAAGTCATTCTTTCGACATTAATTTTCTCCACGTGCCCAAACCATTTTAAAGCTCCGTTGTTCATCTTACTTAA
Organism: Odontocerum albicorne; assembly: GCA_949825065.1. Classification (NCBI taxonomy): domain Eukaryota; kingdom Metazoa; phylum Arthropoda; class Insecta; order Trichoptera; family Odontoceridae; genus Odontocerum; species Odontocerum albicorne. The sequence goes on from OX463845.1 coordinate 8,906,335, forward strand.
AACGTTAATTTCTAATGTATTCATTCCGACTTCTTTCATGTATTGACATATCACTGTTACGAGTTTCTTAAATAAAAAAAATAGTTGTTTATAGTTAAGGCATTAACATTGTGGAGGTTTAAAGACATTGTAATTTATTTTTAACAAACACTGTTTATTCCACTTTTTTTATGACGGTATAACCCTACCGGTTTCAAGGCTTTCACCTCATCTTCAGGGGAGCGTAAACAAGACTAAATGCTGTTCGGACTGGCACCGATATAGACACTTCAACGGATGGAGGCGGGAGGGGTGAGAGGAAGGCTAGGTATAATTTCGGCCAAGAGCGGGGAGATTTTGGGGAGATAACTATTCAACAGATGCTCTGATCGGTATACTGACTTAGAAATTTCTAGGGCCTCCAATCTGTCCAATCTATTTCCGTTGCCGCTAATATGTAAGAATTTGGCATCATCGATAGAAAAAGTATGATTCTCACGGTGACAATGATTAGCCATTTCAGAATAAATTAGAGGATTTGTTAAAGCAGATTGGTGTTCACGAAATCTCTTTTCAAAAGATCTTCCTGTCTTTCCTATATAGAAATTATCACAGTCAGCACATAAAAGTTTATACACACCGCTGTTGTTAAGTATTCCATTTTTGCCTTTCCCAATAAATAAGAGTTTCCGGAGATTAAAGTTAGTGTAAAAAGCTGGCTTTATGTGACTTGGAATATTTTTGGTTATTTCATTTGATATATTTTTTATAAATAGGACTTTGCTCCATTTATAGGTATGCTTATAGGTGTCGTTAAATATATAATCTTTTGCCAGTCCGAACATTTATAGGTATGCTTATAGGTGTCGTTAAATATATAATCTTGTGCCAGTCCGAACAGCATTTAGTCTTGTTTACGCTCCCCTGAAGATGATGTGAAAGCCTTGAAACCGGTAGGGTTATACCGTCATAAAAAAAGTGGAATAAACAGTGTTCGTTAAAAATAAATTACAAAAAAAATTGTGTTTTAGTAAATCAATAAAAACAGTGATAAATTTAAAGAAATATGCTATATAACATATTCTACTAAACTTAAAAATCAGTCAAAATGATACAACAAAGGAAATCAAATATGATTTTTAAGGTTCAACATATAAATCCAGCTTTTGATTTTAAGTTATGGAGAAACAGTTCAATTCATCCTTCCTCCACCCACGCTGTTATGGGGGACAAAATAAATCTCTTTCCAGCGTGATGTACTCGTACATTAAAAGATCGTAATCTTCTTAATTTTTTTATGAGTGCAACATCACATAATAACGAAGTAGGAACTGCCCAAAGTGATTCATTCTCCAAATGGCGACTACCTGAGGGCAAAGAATAGTAGCGACGGCGGACTTAATTTCATAGAAAAATTGGAATGCAGGAAAACCATCTTATGACGCCACTAAATCGGAGTAGCTTATCGGTACGAAGATGAACCGATATGAAACTGAGTGGAGATCTCTTTGGAAATAGTAAAAAATGCCACGTAGAGACAGTAGACTTGATAAATGTGTTGTTCAAGTTGAAGCATTCTTGTTTTGTATCATAATAACACATTTGATAACTTTTGTATTATAATAACACATTTGATAACTTTTGTATCATAATAACCCATTTGATAAATTTTGTATCATAATAACACATTTGATAACTTTTGTATCATAATAACACATTTGATAACTTTTGTATCATAACAACACATTTGATAACTTTTGTATCATAACACATTTGATAACTTTTGTATCATAATAACACATTTGATAACTTTTGTATCATAATAACACATTTGATAACTTTTCTCTTAAATACATTTAAGAGAGAAGCTATCAAAGCCCAGACCTTTAGAAAGCTTATCTCTTAAATGTGTTTGTGTGTTTTGGAATGCATTTAAATATATTATGTACCATACATACTATATTGCTATCAATAAACCTATATTTATTTATTATTTTTTTAATCAAATATTTTATTATTACTATTTATTATTATTTGTATTATTTATTATTATTATTATAAAATAAACTGTTGTGAATGAACTGTTGCCATTGAATACCAATTTAGGTTCCCTACTATTCCTCATATTAATAGACTACATTCAAAATTTCATAAGTCACTCGACATGTTTATTGTTCGCTGACGACTTGAAAATTTTCAAAAAGATCAATTCACCTCACGACTGTGCACAGTTACAACAAGACCTAGACTCCCTTGTCTTCTGGAGTGAGCAAAATCATCTTCTGTTCAACATTAATAAATGTGTCTGTGTATCTTATAGTCGATCGTTTTCACCAATCCACCATCAGTATACTATACAGGGAATGGCACTAAACAGAGTTTCTGAATTCAAGGATTTGGGCGTAACCTTCGATGTCGGACTCACGTTCGTTAACCATGTCTCACGTTTGATATCGGACTGTTACAAACTACTCGGTTTTATAATGAGAATATCAAGAGAATTTAACAGCACCGATATCTTCCGAAACTTATATAATTATCTAATTAGAACCAAATTAGAATATGCATCTACGATTTGGGCTCCTCATCAGCTCAAATATAAAAACAATATAGAACAAATACAAAAAAAATCCTCAGATATCTATGGTACAGAACAAAGGGCGATTAACCAAAATATGCTCACCATGGTGAACTTCTCACGGTGTGTAGCTATAGAAGCCTCGAAACAAGAAGGCAAGAATCCATTGTGATATTCCTAATAAAGGTTTTTCAAGGTTCCTTTAATTGTCCCGCGATTCTAGAAGCACTAAGTTTATATGTACCCAATAAATATAGCCGTGCAAGGAATCACCCTTTGTTCTACATACCAACTTACAGGACGAATATCATGGCTAAACACTCAGTCACGCGTGGTATAGAGATATTGAACCAACTGAATGACACGGTTGATATATTCTCGGTACCGTCTAGCAGTATGAGAAGAATCCTGGCTGATATTATTCCTAACGAATAAGCTAACGCTAGAAGCAGACCCTCTTTATGTAACAGGAGAAATCCGTGCAAAGTGGATAAAAAATAAAAATAAATATGCTCCATGATCTGCACATTTGTATTTTAGTTCACCCTAACCCAAAAAGTTCTAAAAAAGTCATATTAGAAAACTCGGTGTGCTTGACTATCGATAAGTTACTTCTATCTGCCAATATACTTCGAATAGGGGTGACTAGATATAATATAAATATGTCGAGATGGGTTGTTTTGGAGGAGAGTAGCATTGAAAGTGACTTTGGGGCTGTACAGGATTCACAGCACATGTTATTTTGTTCGAAAATCGAGACTAAATACTCGGGGTAAGACCTGATTGACACCAATGACAGGATGATCTAAATAGTTTGTTCTTGTACTTAATCAAACAACTTTTTTAGAAATTCAGCTTACTTAACATATATCTTAACGGGAACATGTAATTTTAAAAAGTCTTCTTAAAGGAAGCAAAATAAACTAACCATGTTGAAATGTACGAGTATATCAGAAAGTATATGATTAACAAAAACTGATTCTCAACATCAAAGAATGTTTTCCGGTGTACACTATCTTATTTCAATAGGGTCAGTACAATTATCTTATACCAAAATTACTCAGCAAATGTACACTGGGAAAATTCAATAACAATGTTACGGGTCATATTTTATCTTTTGTTGAGGCGTATTTTCTATTAACATTCTGAGACAGGCAAAGGGTGAAATATACCCTTAAACCCACACTCTTGAAAAACCCCCGAGATATATATTATTTCTCATAAGGGAAACAATTTCTCAAGGGAAAAATTAATTACATTCGAAGAAAGATATTAATTGTTGTTGATCTTTAACAAAAGCATTGATTTCAAGTTAAATAAATGAGAAATTTCTCAGATTCAAGATGGTGCCAGCAATACGTCAATTGAATAGCTGAGTATATCTTACCCACTCATTTAAATTTCATTGAATAAAACGAGATGTCAATTGATTTTATAAAATTTAAATATTTATACAAAAAAATCTCTCGAAATATATGCTTTGCAGGATTTACCTTTCTGTATATGTTTAAATAAATTTTCGATTTATACTACAGTTATTTTTTTGTCTTACAGAAAAAACGGACCAAGTCAGACTGTTTTAGGGAATTTAGTTTAAAGTAATGTATTTATTTATTACAACTTTATTATTAATACACACAGACATGCGGGAAAATGTCCATTCTAATGGCAGCAGTCACAATATTTCTATTCTTACACAAACAGTGCTATACAAATTGATAACAGTTCAATTAATATAGCACTGTTTAGAAAACTGATTCTCTTCAAGTGCAACTCGGGATAGGAACCCAATATTTTTGACAGAAAATCATAAATACAGAAAATTTTTATGCGTAATCTCGTTTTATAAAGACTTTTCACTCTCACCTCTTCAGAATTTGATTAATTTGGCCTTGCCACGTTCTACTCAAGTGCCCTTTATCTGATAACCTTTTCAATCAATTATCGCCCCTAAACAAAAGCACATAGCATCCCCATTAAAAATCAATTACCAAATGAAAAGTTAACTTTTCATCAATAAAATAAAAAGTTTTTTTTGCCTATATATTTGACCACTTATTGAACTTTATATTTGACCACTTAGAAGTGGTCCAATAAAAGTAATTTAATTTTTTTCTCTAGCGCACAATTTTTAAAAAAGATTTTCAAAAATTATTTGCAATATATATTTTAATCTTATTTTCAGATTATGCACTTACTTTGTTTCCAATTATAATACAAACAAACTTAGAAAAAGTGACGTTGGATCGCGCTAAAAGATTATTCCTAGTTATTTATTGATTATTGTTGAATCAGAATTTAATATCACTAATGATGATGATGTCTGTGCGGTATACATAATATAGCCCTTTCAAAATAAATTAAGGTTATTTTGAAAGGGCTATATTATGTAATTGAAGGTTATTTTGAAAGGGCTATATTATGTACCCTGAAGTTTGAAGGTCTTTTAGAAGAATTTGGCAAGGAATATTCAAGAAGGCCTATGTCAAATTGATAATCCAATTTATATTCCAGTTTTATCGGGTTATATGAAAATTCAATTGTAATCTTGTTGGATTTTGACGCAAGAAAGCTATGTAAAAAAAATGTACGTAATAGTTTTACTCTTTCACGCCGTTAAACAATTTCGTTCCAGATATGTGCTTAAGTAACGCTTCAAAAATGTGGAAAATCTACTAATGATTTTTTTATATCTATTTCCAGTGTTATTAACACATTGTAATATAATGATAATCTAAGAATGTGAACTTAAGACTGATGTGTTAAGTAAGGCGATAAAAAGCACGTTGAGATGGTTAAGGCACACATACTTCAAAAATGTGGAAAATCTACTAATGATTTTTTTATATCTATTTCCAGTGTTATTAACACATTGTAATATAATGATAATCTAAGAATGTGAACTTAAGACTGATGTGTTAAGTAAGGCGATAAAAAGCACGTTGAGATGGTTAAGGCACGTGCAACAAATGAATGAAGAAAGAATACCAAAACAGATATATAATGCAAATTTGAGTGGAAGGCGCGTGAAAAGAAGACCAAGGAAAGTATGATCGGATCAAGTAAATGTTGAAAAACGTAGAAAGTCAGAGTAATCGTATGTTAATTGTATGATAAGGTGTATAGAAATAGGAGAGACTAAGGATGTTTGTCTAGATAAAAAAGTCTGGCGCTTTATCCTCTTTGCATATCCCGACAGGAAGTAGCATGATGATATTTCAGTATGTATGTATCAACATATCTCTCGGTTTAATAATTCTAATCAAATTTATAAATTTTTTCAGCTTTAACTTTGTGAAACTTGGTATTAGAGAATATCACAATAAATTATTTATTTATTTTTCTACTTATTACATTAATCTCCGTTACACGTATTATTACCCCCTATTCCGAGGCTCTCTTCAGGCGGAATGATTACGGAGAGAGCCTCGGGATAGGATATAGAAAAACGTGTACCTGGGATTTGTGATATTAGTGGAATACCAAAACAATAAAACAATTTATTGTTAAAAATCCTAGTTGACTTAATTCTGACATGTGATGAGAATGCCAAATGACCGTGCTCGAAAACTTATTTGACGCCATCACGAAGGGAACGTGGCGTTTAGAAGTCTAATGGCAAGACCAAGAAAGACGTCACACTGACGTGTGACATCACCATTGTACATATTTAATGGTCAAGTTCCGTTTTTAGGGGAAAATGCACATTTCATGGTTAATTAAAAGCAAGTCCCATATAAGTTGGTAGAAAGCATCTGGATATTTCCATAATTATCTCAGAACGGTAAAATTTTGGTTGGCTCCTTATTGTATGATTCAAATGTAATGATACTTTTAACAAGTTTTTAGTTTTTGTGTGCCTTAATAAACGTTATCCAAACAGATAAAAGTTTTTGAAAATAAGACTAAGTCAATTATTTTATTTCATACCACATATCGCCACTGGACATTTTATTTCATACCACCTATCGCAACTGGACATTTTATTTCATACCACCTATCGCAACTGGACATTTTGTTTCATACCACCTATCGCAACTGGACATTTTATTTCATACCACCTATCGCAACTGGACATTTTATTTCATACCACCTATCGCAACTGGACATTTTATTTCATACCACCTATCGCAACTGGACATTTTGTTTCATACCACCTATCGCAACTGGACATTTTATTTCATACCACCTATCGCAACTGGACATTTTATTTCATACCACCTATCGCAACTGGACATTTTATTTTATACCACCAATCGCAACTGGACATTTTGTTTCATACCACCTATTGCAACTGGACATTTTGTTTCATACCACCTATCGCAACTGGACATTTTATTTCATACCACCTATCGCAACTGGACATTTTATTTCATACCACCTATCGCAACTGGACATTTTATTTCATACCATCTATCGCAACTGGACATTTATTTGCAAAAAGGACAAAACACATTATACTATTTATTTAGATTATCGACATATTGAAACAAACATATATTAATTCTTCATGCGCAAATATAGTCAACTAACATATATACGTATTAATAAGTAAATCATAGTTAAAGTCATTTGAAAATGTTTCAATACAAGCCCAAAGATAGCAGCTGAATGTCTCGTTAATTATCTCTAAGCTTGTAAATTTTGTGTTGAGTTATTTTTGCATAATGACGTCAAATTGCCGTCACACCAAATTTCTATTGGTATTATTTTACCAACTGACTACTTGCCAACGGGTTGCTTTCAAAAAAATACTTCGGAGTTTCCCTTTACCATGTTGTTTCCATTGATCACGTGGGAGTTATTATCAGATATCAGTATCATAATAAGATATACTCGTATGTCCAACCAACAAAGCCTGTATCACCGGTAGCAATACTTCGGGGGATAATCAACTTGTTATTCAATATACACATACCAGTTTTTAATTCAATTTATCTTAATCGGCCATGTTGGATAAGTTAATTAACGTAATTATTATGATATAATTTTTTGGATATCTGTCCAATCAACAAAACCAATATTGTTAGCATCAATTGTTTATCAAATAGATAATATTGGCATCCCATACCCTTTTACACATAATATTGGCATCCCATACCATTTCACCCGAATTCATTTAGTGACTGATTTGAAACAGCTTTTTGCAAGAACAAGTATTTGTTTCTTTTTGTTAAATGTATAATAAAAGAACTATATATTTTAACGGAAATTTCCATTAAAAATATATTTTGATATTCCCTCAACAGGCACGTTTTTCAATTGATTTCTACCAAATCGTCTAGTGGCCAGTAAATTTTCTCAAGATTTCTCCCTTGAGTAATTCTTCGCAGTTCTCTTACTTTCCCTCAAACGAAAGTGATGGGCCTCAAAGTGACAATTATCGAAAAACCTCACGTAAAAGTATTGGCAAATACCTTTTTTATAACGACAGTTTTCCTACAACTTTGGTAAGAGTCCTATCCTTCAGAGAGTTGAAAGGAAATGGATGTCCTGTTTTATTACTTACAAGGAAGTGTTGAACGTGAAAAGAAAAGAAAACATAACTTATTTATTAAATCACATAAATACAATTTATCTACATTCATTTTATGTAGTAATGTTGTAATTGGTGGATGTAATGTACAGCTAAATTTATTTTTCTTATTTTGTCTTTTCTATAGAAACTTGATTCAAATTATCTATTCGACACTTTTTTTCTTCCAATTCATTCAGTAAGCGAATGTTGATATGTATAGGTAATTTTAGTATTTTCTCTTCTTACGCTAGAACTCTGGTATTGTGTGTACATTAGTGTGTGCAATTATATTTTTTTTTGAATTTCGTACACATTTATTAAGATTATAATTGTATGAGGGGAGGTCAACAACTTCGCGAAATGAAAAGATTAAAGGAGAAGGCGATAGTGCGCATGTTTCGATAATGTCTCATTGTATGTTCACCAAGCTTTAGTCTAATTTTGACATTATTGTTTAAGATATTGTCGGGAGAATATGTCAAACGTTAATTACATCCCAAGTATGGATACAATTAAGTATAGCGCCGTCAGCAAGTCTCTCACAAAATGAAGGAAAATACCTCAAATCGTTTTGAAAGAGATGTTGGCAGTTTACGAGGACTTTTGCTTTAGAAAAACCACGATTTACAAGTGGCATAGTCTTTTTAAGCAAGGGAGAGAATCGAATGAGTACGACCTTCGGCTTGGACGCTCTAGTGAGGCTTTTTCTACCAACATCGTCAAAAAAGCAGAAAGGCTTGCGCTAGAAGATTTCCGCTTAAACAAACAACGTTGTTCAAAGTGCGTATCCAAAAAGCTCACGTCACTTCAAAAACAACAAAGCATTGAATGCTCACGATAGTTTTTGGACCTCTGCAGAAACAACATAGAAGATATTTTGAGCCAAATCGTTACTGGATATGAAACTTGGGTTCATCATTATGAGCCTGAGTCGAAACAGGAGTCCATGCAGTGGAACAAAAAAGGCACACATCCCATTAGAAATTCAAAGCGTTGCAATCGGCTGGAAATCTGTGAAGGAGAAAAAGAGAGGAAAATGGACAAAAGAGGTGCTGTTTTTGCATGACAACGCACCCGTGCTCAAAAGCAATTATGCATTGACTGCTCTTCACAACTTTTGGTTCCAAACATTAAACCACCCTCTCTACAGCTCAGACCTGGCTCAGTCTGCCTATTATTTATGTCCAAATATAAAAAAAAGAACTTCGAGAGAAGAAATTTACGGACGATGGAGAGGTTAAAAGTGCAATTTCGGCTTATTTTGAGGGGAACAGCAATATTTTTATCGTTGGTATAAATAAGCTTATTGCAAGATCTAAAAAATGTATAAGAGCTAATGGTGAATATATATTGAAAAGAAAAAAATAAAATAGTTTTTTCCCCCTTTTGTCTCTTCATTCTGCGAATTTTATTGTATATATTGTTCATTATATGACTTATAGTTGTGAAGGTTTAAAAACATCGTAATTTGTTTTAACAAACACTGTTTATTTCACTTTTTGTAACGGTATAGCCCTACCGGTTTTAAGGTTTTAACCTCATCATCAGGGGAGCACAAGAAAGACGTTTTTTTTAAATTATACAAGTATATAACGTGTACAAGGGTTCAGGCTGAAAAAACCTTTAACATGCCATCAGCCGATTTCACTATTGTATTGATAGGAGTGTGTCTGGATTTCCCTCACATGAGTTTTATTTTCGATTGCCTTAACATATACAGTACCCGGCGGTAAGTACAGTACCCGGCGGTAAGTAATCCATATCAGGCTTAATAAAGAGACTGTCGGCCATAATCGGCTTTGTAGAGCATCGTCTGATTGTTTTGATTTCTCGAAAAAAAATTCTCGTTAAGAATAAAAATACTGTTAAATTCCAAACCAAAAAGCTTTTTTTTTTTATTAAACAAAGTAATATATGATACAAATATTTGTCAAGGCTATACCTATTTACACATTTATTACTTAACTAATCTTATTTATATATTATAATTTATGAACTTACTTAATCTTATTTTCCTACATGTCATTTTATTTTTATTTTTTTATAATCTTAATATATGAATTCTTAGAAATAATTAACACCTACATACTACTTATAACTAGATAACAATTCTTACAACTATATTATTTAGCAAGAACAAATCCACTTATTCAGGCTGCTTGTATTCCATCACATTCACAAACCAAAAAGCGTAAGCAGAAATGAAATACTTTATTTCCGGGAATCCACATCCCTAGTGGAATTCTATTCGTTGTATCCACTTTCTTTCGTGTTTCTTTTCAGATGGGAGTGATATTTTGATCAATGATGGTTGAAAGGGATGATGCTTTTGCATAAATTTAAAGGGAGGAAATTCCTTTTGATCTGTATATGAATTGATCTCTCGGGAGTTGATTCGATAAAGAAACGTTTACGTCAAAGGAATGGAAAATAATAAAGGATCGGGACTCGATAAAGGATTAATTGTTCTACGAATTCAATTAACGCAATGGAAAGTATTTGATTTAATTATGATGGAGATATTTCAAATAAATGTATTTGTGAATAAAACCAATTGCTAGTTTTAACACTTAATTTATATACAGATATTTTTTTCCAATTTATTGAATCTTAGAAAATACGATTATTTCACTTTGTGGTGTCATGTTTATGAATTTTGATTAAAATAAATGAAACACATTTTTTTATTTTGTACTCACCACTGTTTTATTAGATTCAATAACCGGTTTAAGACATCCGTCTTCCTCGTCAGGTGAAGATGAACCAAGTAGGTCTAAAATATATTTTTTTCTAATTGCAATATGTACAGGAGAGGAGAAGGGGAGTACATAGGCGTCAAAATGATGGCTTTTGAACGGGAAAGAGATTTAGCAGAGGGCTATTATCAAAATTAACTTGGTTGTTTATAATATTGAGACTTAATTCAACGCTTTTTTTCATCTCGAGAATTTATAAGTTGTCCAGCTGCAATCCCTCTTGGCTCGTGTGCAGAATTCGCAAACTACGATCGATATCGAACGAATGTTTTTTCTCGATTAAGTGATTAGTGAACTCTGATTTTTTTTTGTTATTTTGCCCTCCCAAATATTACCTAACTCTCTTTTCAATGTTTTTTTTCTCTTGCCTATATAAAATATGAACATTTTTTTGTGCACAAATTAATAAAAAGCTCGTTGATTTTTTAAGCAGATGCACTATCACTTTTCTAGTGAATGATATGTAGACCTTTTTAAAAAATTTTCTATGATTTATAATTTAAATTAAGGCAACCTCCATCGCCTACTTCATACGACACTTGACTTCCAGTCAGAAGTCTCGTGCTCGAATCCCGATTGTAACCGAAAAATTATCCCAATCTGTTGTTGTATACGAGTGTTGTTGCTTCTTTACTTTATATTGCTAACACTTGTGATTATGTACAACTAGTTTAATGCGTACCTACAGTGGTTCTAAATCCATTGGCTTTATTAATGGAGCTGAACGCAAAGTTGTCTTCCAGTACGCTCTTCAATATGCCTGAATCACCAATCTTGATGACTTGAATGACACCACACAAATAAGTGAATTGACGGACAATCAAAAACTATTCGTTTCTATTGACGGTTATAATTTGTCTTATATAAATTCTACATTAAAGTGCTTTTGATATGATATTATATTATGATATAGCGTAAAACAAGTCATCCAATATTTATATTTTGTAAAAGGTTTGTTTATACTAAATAATTCTACATTAAAGTGCTTTTGATATGATATTATATTATGATATAGCGTTAAACAAGTCATCCATTATTTATATTTTGTAAAAGGTTTGTTTATACTAAATAATTCTACATTAAAGTGCTTTTGATATGATATTATATTATGATATAGCGTTAAACAAGTCATCCATTATTTATATTTTGTAAAAGGTTTGTTTATACTAAATAATTCTACATTAAAGTGCTTTTGATATGATATTTTATAATGATATAGCGTTAAACAAGTCATCCATTATTTATATTTTGTAAAAGGTTTGTTTATACTAAATAACATTTTTTCTTTGCCCACAAGTTGACATTTATAAACTCAATTACTTATTTATAAAATAAACATAAAGAATAACACTTTTGTAAACATATATTAGGTTTTCGAGAGTAATTCAACTTCTTTAAGTAACAAAAAAATACTGCTCTCTTGTCGTTCGAATTTCATCACAAAAATCATATTAATTTCTTTTTTTTTTTAAAGTTCAAGGTGTTCTCTCAACTTTCAATCAATAATGGTATTCCCCAAGAAGCATTACTCTCACCCACTGTTTTCAAATAATATACGCACGATATGCCTCAGTCCCCAAACTACAAAATTATAATCACTCTACCATATACGCTACACAGAGCTTTCGTTTCTACTTATTTTTTTACAAAACGTATGGTAAAACGCATACAAAATGAGATTCCTTCACTTAAATTCTGGTGTTCTAATAGGCGCATCCATCTTAATGCATAAACAGTTTAGTTGTGATCTTTCCCAAACGTCATACGCAATGCTTTTGAAGAATTTCACTATTTCAGCATCGACGTGAAATCTTGTTGCCATTCTTAACATATTACTCCCAATCATATTTGTTCCAATTATTTGTCTCTCATCAGTGATTTTTTCTTTTTAAACATATTGATAAAAATTATAAAAATACATATCCTAGCAAAATTAATAAATTTCTGAAGGAGTTGAACTGGTTGAATGTGAGAAATAGAAATAAAATTTACATACTGCCACTATTGTATAATACCCTTAACTGTCCCGCTGCCCCCCTTTATCTCGCTGAGAATATTAAGCGTCTTTCCGAATATCGACTTGCGCTACGCTTAACCCTGAGAGATCGGCGCACTGCTATAGCAGTGGAAGAAATTTGTTCTACCCTTGTATTCTAAATGAATATCATTCATTTAGAATACAAGGGTACATATTCTAAAATATATATTTATGTTGTAAAAATATTTGTTTTTTGTTTTTTTGTTGTTTAAAATAAATATTTATCACGAACGTCCGAATCGTAAATATTTCTCAACACTAGATAGACAATTATATTTTTTTCTCGTAGCGCTCTCAGGGTTAAACAGATATTCTTTATTATATTTTCAGTTCACCGCTCTTATTTTTTAACGTCGTCCTTTACTGTCCATGCAGTGAGACTTTGGAATTAGTTACAAACTAATTTAAGACTTACCCCATCATTGACATGTTTAAATATTGACGACCTGCGTGCCCTAGTTTGTAAGATGCCTGTCTTCGGACTCCGAGGTTGCGGGAACCCAGATTTAAAAAAAGAGGTTATCAGTCTGATTTTTTACTTCAGGCCTCATAACCACGTGGCAGTTGTTTCGTGAAGTTATACTGTGCATAAATAAAGTGTTATTCATGGTTCGCTAGGGCACTGCTATAGCTGCCATACGTAATTTATTGTAATAATATTGAGTTCAAGTTCAGAGTTCATTAAAGCACACTTGAGGAGAGTTTGTTCTCTCTCTTAATGACGCTACATAAAATTGTTATTTGAATTCTAATTTAAAAAGCGGCTGCAAATACTTTTAATTTCAAGGGCTGTTTAACAATGAAGTATTAAATAAATGAAAAAATAAAAAAAACAAAAACATACATTTTAAAACAAAACGTTTTATTGGTTGTATTATTTTACAGCACAGCGCAATTCAAATTATTTTTTAACTTTAAGTGTCACTATTTTGACGTTTATGTGTATTTTTTTCTTATTCTTCACGATTAATTATAACAGCTTTGTATTAACTAAAATAAGAGCGTTTTAAATAAAAAAAATCTGAATATAAATTACGGACAGAATCTTGCAGTTGTAAAATAACAGTCAAAGTCTTCCAACTACTCATGGCAATACAACCGCTAGACTGTATTGTATACAATGAAAGTGTAATACAATATCAAGAAGTGTATTAAAAATTTACTATCAATTTCGAATATTACTCCAAGAATTTTAATAATTTGTTCTGCACAAAAGCAATCTAAGGTTTCCTGTTATATTTCTCAATTTACGAGAGAAGCATCGAAACTGTTTATCATCCTGCATCCTCAGATTCTGCAGCTTCCATTCTTATTTATTAAGGATATTGCATTATGCGGGAGAACTGTGTGATCCAGAAAAAAGTATTTTCATCGCAAAATAATAATGTATTAATTCAAAGTAACAACATTAGTAAGTGAATACTATGCCATATTTTGAATTTGCAACAAAGACAAGTTGAAGAGCGTGGCTAAGAGACAACGTTGTCTTTGGCCTCATTATTAGCACTTGAGTGTTTACAATCAATGAAGTAGGCATATAACTCGCAGTTCGTCACGGCTTTAAAACCAATGAAGTAGGCGTAAAACGCACGGCTCGTGATGGTAATACTACCGCACATGAAGAAGAAAAACTTTTTTAACCCGTAAGTGGGGCTGTGAGACGAACACTTTCATACTGAGAAAATGTTTGTAACATTTTGATTTTTTTCGGGTATCTTCGGGAATCGAACCCCCAAACCTCGGGTGTAAGTTAAGTTTCTTGCCAACTAGATTACGGAGGTCTTGGTAATTTAAATGATAGTAAAAATCTATTATCTATCAGATCAAGGGTTGCCTCACTGTTTGGACTGATCAAAATTATGACATACTAACATAAGAAGGGTGCAAGATTGTTTAGCAAAAGTTGAAGCCTTTTTTGAGCCCCTACTTATATTTGTAGTAAGTGACCTATACGATAGGTTAACTCAAATAAAATGAAATAACCTATTATTTGCACACCAACATTTTCTACATGCCAATAGAAAAAAGTCATCATACACGATATACGCAATATTTATTTATTAATAAGTCAAATTTTAGATTTACCCACGACTTGCATGGTTTTAGATTTTTTATATCGTTTCTGAATCGTTATAAAACTATGTTCGGATATGATATATTCAAGGCGTCGACTTACTACTTTTATAGACACAATTTTAAAATTTTCCCAAATCAAAGGCCGCAATAAACAAAACAATACCGCCCCGACACATTTACTGATAGCTGAATGTCAAAACTATGATATCTTCACTTGCGACTAATATTTAATCAACACTACACCAGGACGTGGATAAAAAAAGTATTTTCATTTTATAATTGAATTATTAAAGCGCGCATTATTGTGATCATCATCATCATTGTTAACCGGGGTCGATCCACTGCTGGATAAAGGTCTCCCCAAGTTGACTCCAAATCATTCGGTTTTTGCTCGTTTGTGCTGCCATGCTTCTTGATTTCATCCATTCAGCGTACCTTCGATCTTTGTTTATTTATGCCTCTTGCGTACATCTGGATTATTTCGAATGTCCATTGGGAATCTGACATTCTGGCTACGGGTTCTGCCTATTGTGACTGCATTATTATATTTACACAAAATAAATAATGCCACATCTGTTATCAAAATAAAAATCTTTTTCAGTATTTATCATCAATAATGTGCTATTGGGGTAGCGTCTGTTTTTAATCATTTTTCATTTTGTTTCATTTCAGATAACTACAGAGCGTTCCGAATAGATTCGAGTAATTATTTTAAATAAAATTTATATCGTATATCAATAAAAATAAATGTTTGTTCCCTTGAAACTCTACAATTTACATATTTAAGATTGCATTTTTATATTATATTCCTGTTTAAGAATTTTAACATAGCAGTTCTTTGTTAAATTCTAATGTTAATATTTTAAAGTCGACATCGACTGTGGATAAAATAAATTAGTTAATGCATATGTGAAATATACTCGTACATACAACGTTTAATAATTTACCGGGAAACATTTTTTATATTTCGATTTAGTTATAGTATATTTCCCGGCAGTAAGTAATACACATCGGGCTTAAACTCAAAACGTATGAATGACAGAGACGACGCTCTACAAAGCCGAAGTTAGCAGATTATGGCTGACAGTCTCTTTCTTAAGAATCGTTCCTAGGTATCTTTCTTAAGAAAGAGACTGTCGGCCATAATCGGTTAACTTCGGCTTTGTAGAGCGTCGTCTCTCATTCGTACGTTTTGAGATTAAGCCCGATGTGTATTACTTACCGCCGGGGACTGTACGAAGTTATTGGAAAATAATCTAACCTCTCTTACTTTTCCACCATCCTGTACAATTTCAATGTTAGTTAGTGCCTTGAATTTCCCAGATCGCTGAATTGTATATTGCTTCTTGCATATTTATACATACACATACGAACCTTAAGGATAAATAAATTGAGTAATAAACATCAGTATTAAACCTTAAGGATAAATCAATTGAGTAATAAACATCAGTATTAAATGATCATAAAATAAATTGACGACGCTATATTCAAGTTCCTTTTCAGAAAGTATGTGTCACTAAAATTTTAATATAATTATTTATAAATTCATTATATTCACATATTTCGTATTTATTGAATAATAAAATTAATACTTTATCATTTTTATCTTCGAAAAAAGGGTGTGTGTAGAGATAAGAAAGTCTGGTGCTCTGTCCTCTCAGCCTACTCCGATAAGGAAATGACGTGATGGTATGAATGTATGTAAGAAATAATATTCAATTGAAATTTCACAGGAAAAGTTACCTAAATCCACACTATAATTTTGGCGCATTATTTATTTTAATCAAACAGGCATAAATTGTTTTAATACTCGTAACTAGTATTTTTTTGCTTTTATGCCTTTTATTCGAAAAGAAGATGGAAGAAAGAAAATCTTCAAAATGTAAAGAAAAAATAGATTCGATTCGATTCGTTCTTCAGATCAAATTTCGTTCGAGAAACGATATTGGGATTTTCTATGCAAAAACTTTGCCATCGCGTAAATGATTTTTTGAAAGCATAATAAAACATCTTCATGAATGACAACGACATAAGTCAATGACTTCTTATTGTAATTTTCAATACCTTTCATCGTTCATATTTATCTAAGTTAATATACGAGTATACACTCGGGAAGAATTCATATTAATACGCCCAGTACCGCAACTAGACAAGTGCAACACGTGCACAGGCACAGGGCTTAGAAAAAAGGGGGTATCGGAATAAAGCTCACGAAAATGATTGTCAAATGAAATTTTATATTCTAACATAACTCTAATCTCGCCGTCGTGCTCTGTTGTGCGAAATGATACAAGTAATTTAATATTCCCATAATTTCGATTCAATGCAATATCGTTGAAGATATTAATTATGATGATGTAACCAATAGATTTGTTGAAACTAAATAATGAAAAGTGTTAGTAAAATAATTATTTTGATTTATAAATGTATGGTGTTGCATATTAAGTCATCACATTTACTTAGCCTATAACTTTCTGAGTTACATTTAATATGTTTTTTCCTTTGCAGAGAATTAAATATATCTATTTTTTGTAATAAATGATAAGTACCGCAACAATAAGTCTAAATCATCAAGCTGTAAGTTAGAAATAATATTTCAATAATTTCTATACAAAGAGTATTTCAATTGTAATATGCATATCATATTCCATCAACTGCTCAAAAAAATCGATGTCATGCTACTCGTTTTGAAGAGCTCAAATCAACCAGTTGGAGAAAACTGTTGGAGACTCTCTAAAATCGTGCCTTTCTTTTTTTTTTTTATTAAACAAGTAAATTACTATACAAACATTTGTCAAGACTATACCTATATACAAATTTATTATTTAACTAATCTTAATTATATGTTATAATTTATGAACTTATTTAAACTTATTTTCCTATATATCATTTTATTTTATTTATTCAATCTTAATATATGAGATCTTAGAAATAATTAACACCTACATACTACTTATAACTAGATAACAATTCTTACACTAATTATTCAGCAAAAACAAGTCCACTCGTTCAGGCTACTTGTATTCCATCACATTCACTCAGACCTTGGTCGTCCCAGCTAATACTGTAGGTGGACTAGTCAGGCAACAGATAATGCTTCGGGAGCTTGTGCTTATAACGGAAGGGTAGGTCGGATTTACTCTCGTAAGCCCCCAGGGCAGCGACTAAGGGATTTCTGTGATTTTGTTGGCTTTTATAGAACTTCACGGTCCAAGCGAGGATGTGGTGTTGTAGGGTTTCTTCTCGCTGTTCAGCGTGAAGTCGGGTAAGATTTGTTCTGGGATGGGTGTTAAAAGATATCTTGAATGCCTTGTTCTGCAACTGTGCCTTTCAATTGGGTACATCTTCACGGCCGCTAGGTAGTACCTATAATGCATAGCGACTTGCATCTTTATTCATACAAAATACAACTTGCTCACGAATGAAATCCTTAATGCGCCTTGGAAAATATTAAATCTTCAGGATCGTTCCTAGGTATTGTGCCGACATGAATAATGTCATCCTTATATTTCCATAAACGCTGTAATTGATATATGCTACAATAAAATTATTATCTCTGGCATAAAAGAAAGATGATTTGTGTACCTTTCCATTATAAAAGTTTTCAAGTTAAGCCTAAATTATCAATAAAAAGTTTGACTTAATTTTAAAAAGTTTAAGGGAAACCAAATGAGGTGACTTTTTATGTCACACCATCTATCTATATATGATTCATCTTTTATATTTATTGCGTATACAAAAAAAAATGTATGCACAAGAAAAAACTCTCCTTAAATGCATTCTAACTGGGGACTCGAACCCACGTTTATTGATATATTAAAAATATTACAAAATAAATATGTACCTATATATAGAAGTTGAATGTTAGGATAGGAAGGTAGTGGGTGTGGCTATTCGATTAGGTACGTTATCGTATCTACATATGTTCAGGAAAACATATTTGGTAAGAAAACTGCAAAACCTTTCCAAGGGAAGACGAACTACAAATAAACCTTTGTAAATCTTACGATACGATGATAGAAACACGTTCGGCTTAAATTGTAGTGTTTAGTGTACATTTGTATTGTTCATACACAAAAATATATTATACCGGTTTTCTTTAATTGTAATATTTTCAAAAAAATACATTGAATGAGTCAAATTTTTTTTTGAAAAGGCACATGGAAAACTAGTAACGGGACTTAATAAACCCATCCATTGTGAAGAATCTCATTTATGTAGGATGCTTATTTAAAAGAGAGTTTAACTAATAAATAAACACCACCTGCGACGCAGAAGACACGCGTGAGATATGGATCTGTATTTATACAGTTCCCACGGGTGGGGAATATTATTATGTCGACAAAATATATAATCATATACAGAATTTGAAACATAGTCAATGGAGGCTGTTTAGAGTCTCAGGCGAAATTGAATGCGAAGAATTTCATCTCGGAAGAAAAATTATTACGAAGACACTAGCGCTTCTCGATTTCTGCTTGAAATATATATATTTCGTCGACAAGATTCAGATTAAACAAGTTATTAGCCTGATAAACATGATGCTATCTTCCATATTATTATATTTTTAAAAGAACCAATCCCATCGGTTGGTAATACTCGTATAATATAAATAAATCGATTTTTTTTAGTTCGGTACATTGAATATAAAATTAAAGCACTGTCACATTGTTTAATTTCAGTAAATTTTTTTGCACATCACAATATATTATTGTGCCATCATTAGTCGAGTTGATCAGACTTGAAGCATATTTTAATTACACCATATTTATATGCATGTTGTTTATTATAGTTATATTTTAGGAAACTATTAAAAATGTTTTTATTATTTGTTGTTTATCGTACTAAGGGGAAATACATTTAGAAGTGGAGAAGAGGATACATTTGATTATTTAAGTTATTTTTGTTTTGTTTGTTTGCCTTATCTATTTCAATGGTTTCAAGGCTTTATATTTGTATATTACGTCTTCTTATTCTTCTTCTTCCTCTTGGTCTAGGTCATATGACCTGTTTGTGACGGTGGGGGCTGTCCTGGGATGATGACGTCCAGCTGTCCTTCCACCTTTTCGGCGACCTTCCTGGTAGTCTCCTGCTGCTAGGGTTTTCAGTCTTAGCGATTTTTTGCATCTTGTATCCTTCATGTGGTTAACATGATCCCTCCAGAAGCACCTTCTGCTTCTTCCCCACCTTAATATGTCTTCAACGCCACAGACAGACTTTATCGTCTCATTTCTGATCCTATCTCTAAGAGTTCTGCCTGCGATGGAGCGTAGGGTTCTTATTTCCGCCACTCTGAGAAGGTTTTTGTCCTGTTGGTATTGGCTCTCACTTCTATCCCATGTGTCATGATGGGACGGATGCATGTCTTATATATCCTGACCTTACTTTCGGTTAGCATGTGTTTGTTTCTCCATATATGATAGTGTCCCGCAGGCAGTCAGCCAAAGCTGCTGCTTTATTAGTTTGTACTCGTACTTCCCTATATAGGTGTATATTACACAATATGTAATTTATATATTACACAATTTAAATATATAGGGCAAATTTCTCTGCTTCTAATTTTATTTACCCTTAGTACCATAAACATAAAATAGTACAGCCATTTTTACTCTAATCCTAAAATGAAACCAAGAACAACACACATTAAAATATGATGAAATTAATACATGCGTTACGTCAACTCACCTAATGATTACACAGCAAATGTTGAATGCGTTGTGATATGCAATAAACAAAGTGAATTTAAACATAGTGACAGTGATTTAATTTAATATTGATTATGTAGTTACACAAATTGATGCTAGAGTTATTCAAACAAATATCGGTAAACAATTTTTACATATTGTGTACTCGTACTTGACAAACGGTAATTCCCAGATAAATTATCTATATGTCTAAGTTGCAGCCGCTTACGAGATGAAACAACTCTCAGCTTACAAATTGATCGGCACAAATTCACTGAAACATCCAAAAGTTTCCAGCCTGAAGAATGTTGTGTGTATAGACAGATATTCCGGAGAAGATTATCTGTACACAGTATTTAATTGTTGTTTAATTTCTGCCGGGTTTTTCTTTTTTTTAGTGAGAAACTTGATAACCGCATGATATTCAATATTTAACATTTTAGAATATAACGAAACAACAAAATGTCTTCTATCTCCTCTTGTTGACATACTACTGAGGTTAGATGTGTCAAATTTTAACTATCACATCGCATGACCATGCGATGGGCATGAACAGTGTGGTATATTTCCATACATATTTTTTTTTTTAGGCCGGAGATTCTTGCACCTTGGTAGTGTATCAAATCCAGCCTGTCAAATATGAATTACTTTATTTTGAACTGTATAATATAACATTACTTGAATAATTCCTGCAGAGAAAAAAATCGCACATAATACCAAAATGATAAATAAAAAACTAACGACAGAAATCAAAAGTGCGAGTCTGATATTTGATAGTAGTTGGTCCCAGAGTCTAAAGCATGAACAGTACAGACGATTTGAAAAATGAAGCGAGGTGAACTGTAAAAACCAAATGGTAATTTCTACTTGAGCTTAACGCGCATCCGTGATTGGAAAGACGCTAAATATTTTTGACGACATACGAGATACCACAGGACAATTAAGGATGTTAAATAGAAGTGACGATACGTGAGCCGCACATTTGCCGGAAATTATTGTTGTTGAGAGAATAAGTAAGAGAGTGTGTGAAGGAAGTAGAGTAGGATGAGGAACTTTTGTATCTTAGATGCATCTTCCCATCGGATGACAGCGCGAAGTGCTATTGAAATAAAAATCGCAGCAGACAATAAAATGAATAGTGGGCTAGAAAATGTGTTTACCGATCGGAGTATTTCAAACAAAGCCGACTGCTCATAATGGAATACTTGTTCTTACAGCGGCTGTGGTCTAAAAGTTAGCATGTTCGATTCCTATCGAAGTCAGTTTCGTACTGGTTTTATTATATCATTTAACAACTGAATACATTTTTTTATGTAGCTTGTGTGCTGCTTTTAAAACGTTATATCACTTCTAAGCAACACAAAAAATGACATTAAATAAAACTGCCTAATGAAAGACTGCAGCAGATTAAACCGATTGTATTGGAAATTTAATATCCTTACTATCGGAGCTTTGGGTTTGATCTATAATCAAAATGTATTCTTGCTGAAGTACAACAGCTTGCACACAGTAAAACAATGCACATTCGGGCGTCTTCCATCCACAGGATGGTTAACAACCACTAGGAAGGATAGTCTATCGTGTCGTTAAGAAGATTAAATTTTAAAATAATATTATTCTTAATCGATTCTTTTTGAGAAAAATTTGCTACCAACTATTGACTACATATGTTATGTGTTTATTTTGCTACCAACTATTGCCTGCATATGTTATGTGCTTATTTTGCTACCAACTATTGACTGCATATGTTATGTGTTTATTTTGCTACCAAGTATTGACTACATATGTTATGTGTTTATTTTGCTACCAAGTATTGACTACATATGTTATGTGTTTATTTTGCTACCAACTATTGACTACATATGTTATGTGTTTATTTTGCTACCAACTATTGACTACATATGTTATGTGTTTATTTTGCTACCAACTATTGACTACATATGTTATGCGTTAATTTTGCTACCAAGTATTGACTACATATGTTTTGTGTTTATTTTGCTACCAAGTATTGACTACATATGTTTTGTGTTAATTTTGCTACCAAGTATTGACTACATATGCTATATGTTTATTTTGCTACCAAGTATTGACTACATATGTTATGTGTTTATTTTGCTACCAAGTATTGACTACATATGTTATGTGTTTATTTTGCTACCAAATATTGACTACATATGTTATGTGTTTATTTTGCTACCAACTATTGACTATATATGTTATGTGTTTATTTTGCTACCAACTATTGACTACATATGTTATGTGTTTATTTTGCTACCAACTATTGACTACATATGTTATGTGTTTATTTTGCTACCAACTATTGACTACATATGTTATGTGTTTATTTTGCTACCAACTATTGACTACATATGTTATGTGTTTATTTTGCTACCAACTATTGACTACATATGTTATGTGTTTATTTTGCTACCAAGTATTGACTACATATGTTATGCGTTAATTTTGCTACCAAGTATTGACTACATATGTTTTGTGTTTATTTTGCTACCAAGTATTGACTACATATGTTTTGTGTTAATTTTGCTACCAAGTATTGACTACATATGCTATATGTTTATTTTGCTACCAAGTATTGACTACATATGTTATGTGTTTATTTTGCTACCAAGTATTGACTACATATGTTATGTGTTTATTTTGCTACCAAATATTGACTACATATGTTATGTGTTTATTTTGCTACCAACTATTGACTATATATGTTATGTGTTTATTTTGCTACCAACTATTGACTACATATGTTATGTGTTTTTTTTGCTACCAACTATTGACTACATATGTTATGTGTTTATTTTGCTACCAACTATTGACTACATATGTTATGTGTTTATTTTGCTACCAACTATTGACTACATATGTTATGTGTTTATTTTGCTACCAAGTATTGACTACATATGTTATGTGTTTATTTTGCTACCAAGTATTGACTACATATGTTATGTGTTTATTTTGCTACCAAATATTGACTACATATGTTATATGTTTATTTTGCTACCAAGTATTGACTACATATGTTATGTGTTTATTTTGCTACCAACTATTGACTACATATGTTATATGTTTATTTTGCTTTGCTTTGCTTTTAACTGAAGGTTTTGAGTACTATATAAGATAGCTATGGAACCCAAAAAGCATATAAATGAAATAATCCAAGTCAGGAATAGATTGCCGAAAAAAAAATTGGCTTCCTTACCTTTGCTTGGCTTCGGGCTTTAAGCCATATAGAAATCTCTTCTAACCGATGTTTAGAAAGCTTTAAATGAAAACTTAACTTAAACAGTTTTAAAAAATCTGGGTTCCAACGGGAGTCTATCTCGATATCCCCACGTTGAAATACAGGTTCATTACCAACTAAGCTATAGAGATCATCAAATAATGATTTGGAAATTACGTGCCTACTTCAGTGGTTCTCAACTCGAAGTATCTATTAATGAGGCTTAAGACAATGTTGTCTCCCGGTTACGCTATCTGTAGCAGATTTTGTGAATCTTTGGCGTAGTGCCATACAAATTAATAAAAAATAAGTATTATGACTTTAATGTTATAATAGATTATCATTTATTTTTTTAAATTCAGGCATGCAAGTTGAGATCACTGCTATTTTATTACAAAGCACGATTCGGACGTATTTTCACAATATTACATTAGTTTGTATAAAACTGCAAAACTCAGCACATTTGCTGGTTCATTTTCATTAATTTCTCACCAAACATGACAAGGCTAATAGCAGTTGATACTCGCAAGTGACGTGAAATTATCTTGAAACTTTCACTGAAATGACAAGTTTAATTCAACAACTCTAAATAAACAGTTTTACTTGATGGAAATAGTTCAACACACTTGAAATTCAGATTTGTAAGTTGTGTTTGTTATTTATTCCCGAAAAATGTTTAAACCAGGCATGATCAACTTGAGGCCCACCAGGTGTTTTCTGCGGCTCGTGGACTTTTTTATTATACATCATGAAAGAAATAACAATAAAACATAGTTGTTTAATAATAACGACACACTTGATTTCCGACATAAAGAAAAAAAAATATTTCAAAATACAAAAATCTTATTCAAATGTGATCTTAAATGATAATAACATATATACATATATAAAGGGCCTTTCAAATTGAGCGGTTCTTTAATTTTTTTTTTAATTCTTGAATAAAACACACAATTTGCTTTGATTTCAAAAAACTTTTTATTGGTCATTGAAGTATAATGTCTGACATTTAAACACAAAAAAAACAATATCCGCCAAATGTCCACCTCTTGCAGCTCCATAAATGTCCACTCTTTTGTCAACATTTTCGATGACATTTTGGCATAATTGCGGTTCTAACTCACCAATACCGTGAATAATTTCGTCCTTCAGCTCAGGAATTGGTTGGGGAACCTTATTATAAACCTGGCTTTTCACGTAACCCCAGACAAAATAATCCAACGGTGTCAGATCACATGATCTTGGTGGTCAATTAAGATCACCGTTCCCGGAGATTACGATACATGAAATAATTCAACAATTTGAAGGCGTTGTTGTACTGTATACGACTCCATTTTTATAAGTGTCATACATTACACTTCTCAAATGCCACAAGACTCGGACAAGTTCGCGACACCATCTGTGTTTTATCTAAGAATTAAAAAAATCGCTCAATTTGAAAGACCCTTTACTTAGTTTTCTGACATATTCTTCACCACTTAAAATTCTTATGCTATTTCATTCCCAATTAAGTTACTATTTATTTATACTTTTAACGACTGAGACAGTTTTTGCATGTACTTATCATTCTTTATTTCCAGCTTTTTAATAATTTCATTTTTTATTTAATTTACACATGACAAGAAATAAACACAATTTGGGGAAAAAACAACAGATAATTTTTTAATTTGGATACACAATTTTAATGGATCTGGGTTTGTTGCCTTTCATTTGTCGTGTCCTCAGTAAACTAGGGTTTTGTCTGTATCTCACCGAGGACATATATCATGAAAAAAGAAATCGACGTTTCTTCCGATTTTTGATTATATAAAACCCCATTGCACATTCTCATTAACCTGTCAAACAGTGACACTCAATTACATATGTATATATCACGCGAATCAAATAATACACCAAGTGCACCTATAAGATTAAAATCAAAGCATTATATGCTGAAATAAAATCCCTAGGTGTATTCCAAAGCCGTATGGCAGACATAAAACGGAGGTAGCCTATATCCTTATTTGACTAAACTTACCGAGTCTTTAATAATACACCTGGTGAACAAGTGTGACAACCGCCAAGTGATAGTCATAGATATGCTGTTACTCAACAGTGGGTAGAAAAATGGCAGATTAAGATAAAGACTTATGTAAATAGATAAAAATGAAAAATAAAATACATGTTTATTTTTTAAGTGCAATACAATACATATAGGTATCCAAAATAATAATAATATTTATTAATTAAGTTATTTATCTAATATGACACTTATGTAATGTGTGTATTTATATTCAATAAAAAAATCAACGTAATCATTTGTCGGCCATCATGGTTCAGTAGTTAAATCCTTTAGCTCACGAACCAAGGGTCCCGCGTCGATTTCCTGTTTTTTTGTGGTAGCGTTGGTAGTGAAATGACTTTGGAGCAACGTTTGGAGTACGTTACCTCGTTTTCAGGCATTCAAATTAAAAAAAAAAAATACCAGCGTGGTCTGTGAGACTTTACCCAATATCTGTTTTTTAGACGCATAAAAAATGTTGGGCATCCCTGGACTAAATTATCATTAAAAAAACAAAAAAGGTTTAATAAAAGATAGTTTTTCAACTGCCAATTTTTCAATGTTTAACTTCGCCTCGCTTAAAATATAGGGGTTCTGTTGAAGGGCTCTGTTGCACGCGCTCCTACAATTTCCTTTTCAGAAACAAATGTTCTTGTCGTGCGGGAGGCAACTAATCTCGGAGTGACAATCGACCGCGGTCTAGGAATGATATTCCACATTAGATCATCCCTGCTGAGTGTGAGAATGGGGACTTATTTAGTCCCCCATAACAAAGCGGTTGGTGATGGGGTCAAATTGAACTGCCGTTTTTTTTTAAAGAAACTCTATAAAGAATACAAATAAATAAAACAAACACTCTGAATATGCTCGTTAAGGGAAACTGCTAAATGGGCAAAAAGTAAGTGAAGTAATATAACGTAAGTTTTTCATTTCTTGTATTGTAATTTTATCTTTCCATAAAAAGTCGTTTTGTGTCTAAAATACCATATTTTTTTTTATATGGGGCTGCTTGTTTAATTTTAATACAGTACGAAGTTGAAATCAATTTTTTTTAGTCATTGTTGACTATTTTAGTTATTTGAAATCAGCCCACCACTTCTAAACGGATTACAACTATTTAATAAACATAAAAATAAGTTTTAATAATATCACGATTCATCGCTACAAGTACATATTTAGAAACAACGTTTTTAAAATGAGTGAAATTCAAAATGCACCATTCTCATAAGTCATATAAGTGCAATATACATTTTTTTGTCTAAAACTTTATTGGTATGCAATATTTATATTTCGTAAGACAAATGTTTTTATTTATTTTTTGCAATGTATTACTTACATATATAAAGAATTTTCAACAAAATTAATTTTCTTATCAATCACATCAAAACAAGACCTCTGTGGCCTTGATAGTAAAACGTCTAACTTCCAATTCGGGGGTTGCGAGTTCGATTCTCGTTGGAACCCAGGTTTAAAAAAATGGATTGTGGTAAGAATTTCACTTTAGTCATGTTTAACATATTTCTCGTTGGTTGGAAGAGATGACTAGATATCAATAAGACTCTCCCCCAGGTTGTCCTGTATACAACGAATGTGTTATACAATTTAATATAAAAAAAACTCTATTATAATAATTATGCCTCATTTATTAGTTCTCGATCGTGAATATTGGCGATGAAAAAAGGTGCACCCATATTATTTACTCTCTCGCAAATTTTATTTCACAATTTTCGCATTTCAAATTTGAATTTTTTATTTATTGTTTTTGAGGTACAAAAATACACTAGTACCTCATGTTTTCATTATTTTTTTATAATCATTTTTAAAATTATTCATTCATTAAACATCTATTAACAATCTACTTTAAATAAAAGAGAAATAATTGCATTAGGTGCGTGAAAAAAAAATTAAAAAATGACAACTCGAACGTGTTTAATTTATGCAAAATTATTTGTTATGTCAATGATGAATGAAATACAAAGAAAAAACGGGTACAGTAGTAAATGAAGCATCAAAGAAACAAAATAATATAAAAGGCATAATTAGGATGAGAATGTCGCTAGTGAAAGAAACAACAAGAAGGAAGGAAGAAGGTCTGTCTCTTTCATAATCAGGTCGTAAACGCGTTAGAGGAATAAGAATATTAAATGGGTCTGCCGTAAATGAAGGGTTTTATTGTGTTTAATCTAAAGCAAGTGGAAAACAGGGTCGCATATTTGCGAAATAAATTCGGGTAGATATATAAAATAAACAAATGTCAAGCAGCCATATATTTTCCACATTTTTTTAATGCGGAGAGACTGGATGAAATTTTTTACGATTTTATGTTGTGATAGGTTGAGAGATGTGTCGTGGGAAAGTAGTAAAAGAATAACTTTTTTTATGCGCGAGGCAACTCGAAAATACTGAAAACAAATAACATTTACATTATTTTCTTCTTTCTCGTCCACTCCGTATTTTAAAAATAATATAAAAGGTCGATTTATATAACGACTTACAGATAGCAGATTCTATTATTGATAGATTAAAAATATTGTTAAATATACACAAGTTGAATGTAAAGAAAGGTAGGTGGTGACTGTGGTCATTAAATGAAAGATTATTAATGAAATGACAATTTATGAAGCGCCATTTAGAGAGCAGAGTGTCATTCAATGACAAGTTGAATGTAAAGATAGGAAGGTGGTGGCTGTGGCCATTAGATAAGATACTTCCTCGCATCTGCATACGTCTACAAAAGTATATTTTGTAATAAAACCTTAGAAAACATACTAAGAGAAGACGAACTACAAAAATACCTTAGTAGGTCTTCTAATATGTGATAGTAACGCTAATGCACCAGGCTTGCTGCGTAGTGTATTTATTGAATACTTTTATTGCCAATACAATCTGGAGGGCTTATATCCAGGCGGCAATCTCTTCCAACCAACCAGACAAAATTAAAAGAAGCAAGTTACGTGGTCGTACAAATCATTCAAATGACTATCCATCCCCACGAAATCCATAAACACATACGTAAGCATATACCCACGAACCCCACAAAGACGAACAATCACTCAAACATTATTTTTCATATAAAGTGAGATGTCATCAATCAAAAGGAAAGGAAGGGATGGTGGAGAGGAAAGGAAAAGAAAAATCAGGAATGAAGCACGTTACTTTACTGACTAGAAATTAAGAGTTTTTTCAGTCGCTTCTTAAAGCATGCTAAAGACTAGTGTATGTACGAGTATGTAGTGTTAATATACTCGTATATTCGTAAATATTTGTCAGACTTCCCAAAAAGGGTTGTTTTCAAGTGCTTCCTAAAATTGCATAGATATCTATGACACATTAAGGAAGTCAAAGATCTATCCAATTGAAATATAGCTCGAGAAAACGGTAATTAACAAAAAAGTAAAGATTCTTAATTCATTGAATATTACGTTATAATAACTTGAACTTGAGGGATCGATTAATTCACTCTCCCGGCACACCCTTCATTCAATATGTCTGAATCCCTAATTCAGATAAACTGAAGGGTACCATACAAATGAATAAATTACTAAACTTAAATCGTTCCTTATTAACATACCCTTAAACTCATAACGTGGACACTTTCTACTTGTCTTTATTCGGCGTTTAAACCCAATTGTTTTTGTATCGGAGAATGTTGACATGTCCCTTGAGACGTTGTTTCCCATTCCAATATTGCCTTTTATTAGAGATATTTTGGGATATGAGACTATTCATTCGATGCATATGGCTTAGCATTTTCATTCACTTTAATTAATTTTTCTAGTGTTATTTATTGAACTTACACTACTGCAAAGACGCTTATGCCATTCGATTCTTCTATTTTTTAAAGTATATTCGGAAATATCGAGACTGACGGAGGTCATCACTAATGCGGATACGTTAAGGAGTACCACACGAATGAATTGTTTTTACTTTTTTACTATGGTCTAGAAAATATGTACTCTGTCAAAAATAAACAGCACAGTCAACATTTTATATACGAAAATAAAAATTGAGGGTTGATCCGTACATTTGATTATGAAAACTACGTAAAATATATAAATTTCCCTTGTCCATTCCAAGGGATTTATTGGACCAAAACGAGATTTGAAATTCCGAGAAACCAAAGCAGAAACAAGCTAGAGGATCTGCTCGTATCGATGGTGCTCTGGGAGAGTAACACAAGTCAAAAATATTATCATTTGATTGAATTATGATATTATAATACAAAATTGGAATTTAAACAAAATAAATTTTACGCAGGAATACTTAGAAATATATAATGAATAAGCATACGTAATAATACAATATTTTTTGCCTTTATGAAATTCATTTGAATTCGGTGAAATGCCGAAAAAAGTCTTGTGATTAGAAGTTGAAAAAATACCATAGTAATGCAGGGAAATTACAAAGAAATTATTATTATAAAGATTTTTATCAAGTGAAAGCCGTAAACTTAAACTTATTAAAATTTATTTATTAAAAATATATTGATTCAGGTTATTTGTGAGGTTAAACATTTAAAAAAAAACTACATAAAATGAAGGAATTTTTCGACTGAATCCGCAGTTAATTATCGAACATTGAACTAAGAAAAAAAATAATACATGTGTTCAAAAAAGAAAAAAAAAACGGAATAAAATGTTTTTCGTATCTCCAGAAAGATTAGCGAATCGGGAAAATAATTAACGTTGAACCACTAAGATCAACAAGTTTCCACCATGAAAAGCGTGTATGGACAAATACCACGACGGCCACACCCAACTATTTCTTTGCTGGCCATACAATGGCGACTAATTCTTTTTCAGTGGTATTATAATTTCCTTCTGATGCGTTTAATGTTCTTGAAGTATAACATATTGGAAAGTCGCTTCCTATTTCACCTTGAGGCACTATTAGACCCATTGCATAATTGGATGTATCGGTAGTTATGATAAAAGGCTTCATAAACCAGGATATTGTAATATTGGTGCTGTAGCCAGTTTATTATTTAATTCATCAAAAACACTTTGTTTATACTTGGTCCAATTATATTGAATATCTTTCTTTAATAATGATGTTAATGGTTTCGATAATTTAGCAAAACTTTCAATAAATCTACGATAGTTCTGGTGACGTTTCAGTTAAAATTTGATACACATACCCTCAGAAGTACCTTATTTAGATCCGATAGACATGCTGTGACGTAGATGGCATGACATCTGTCCATCACACTTCAATTTATTTAGGTTGGAACTTTAGGAACTTGTGGTACCTACAGTGGTACAAACCTAAATAAATTCAAAGAACTTCACTAAAAAATTAAATAAAGAGCATATATACCTATATAATATATTACTTGTAAGTGTGACCTTCGATCGTTGGTATTATTTATACAAATATTTTTTTTAAATTTCTAAATTATAATAAAATCTAGTGTTAGTACACACAACATAAATATTTATTTAAAATAAATTGTTTTTATTATATATTTATTTAATGTTTACATAAATGTGAATTGTTTTCACAAAAACCTTATTATTTATTTACTTATTTTACACTTAATACATGCTAAGCACAATCACACCAAATGACAAGAAAAAAAAATGTTTTTACAATAAATTATATGAGGATAGCACAAAAAATTATACTTTTCTGTAAAGTCGCCCAGTTACACCTTTAAAATTTATTAAGGATTTAACCCTTAATTTATCCACCGAGATATGGAAATACCCTACATACCATCACGTCATTTTTCTGTCGGGGAAAGCAGAGAGGATAGGTCGCCAGACTTTTCTATCTCGACACACATCCTTAGCCTCTTCTTCATCCATACAACGATTTCTCTGATTTTCCATATTTACTTATTTCAGAATATCATTCACTTGATCCACCCATACTTTCTTCGGTCTTCTTTTCACTCGCCTTTCATAAAAAGTATCGATATCGGAAAATCTATTCTACAAGGTCGTTATAAAACAACATGATAATCATATATAAATGTTTGAATAAAAGGTTATTTTATTTATGGTTAGTTGTACAATGTTAAGGTGTTACTAATCGCGATGAATGCTGATTTTTCCGATGAAGAATAATAATAATAGTAAATAAACAATTTATATAGCGCTTTTTAGAGCAGACTCTACGTAAGCGATATTTAATCCGGGATTCAAGTAAACTATCATTGATATACTCGTATTTAAAATACACCAAAATAAGAACGTAAAAAATGCGGAAGAGGCTAGAAAGGTGGTGGTTTCGGCTATTAAATTAGTTACTTCCCAGCATCTGTATGTGTTAAAAAAACATATTTGATAAGAAAACCGCAGAAAATTTACTAAGGGAAGACGAACTATACAAAGACTATTGTAGATCTTCAAATATATTAAATTAATGCATTTGACTTGGTAGTGTCGTATTATATGTAGTGTTCACATAAAATCATAGCTTTTGATGAGATCTTTTAAAAATGGTTGTCTTCATTTGTTTCACACACCACCCATATATTATTTGTATATATGATAGTATTACGTTTGACTCAAGGTGGTAGTGTTGAATGTAGTGTAGTGTTCATGTAAAATCATAACTTTTGATAAGATCTTTTAAAAATGGTTGTCTTCATTTGTTTCACACGTCACCCACATATTATTTGTATATGTGATATTATTTCATTTGACTCAATGTGGTAGTGTTGTATGTAGCGTTCATGTAAAATCATAACTTTTGATAAGATCTTTTAAAAATGGTTGTCTTCATTTGTTTCACAGGTCACCCACATATATGTGATATTATTACATTTGACTCAAGGTGGTAGTGTTGTATGTAGCGTTCTTGTAAAATCATAACTTTTGATAAGATCTTTTAAAACTGGTTGTCTTCATTTGTTTCACACGTCACCCACATATTATTTGTACATGTGATATTATTACATTTGACTCAATGTAGTAGTGTTGTATGTAGCGTTCATGTAAAATCATAACTTTTGATAAGATCTTTTAAAAATGGTTGTCTTCATTTGTTTCACACGTCACCCACATATTATTTGTATATGTGATATTATTACATTTGACTCAATGTGGTAGTGTTGTATGTAGCGTTCATGTAAAATCATAACTTTTGATAAGATCTTTTAAAAATGGTTGTCTTCATTTGTTTCACAGGTCACCCACATATATGTGATATTATTACATTTGACTCAAGGTGGTAGTGTTGTATGTAGTGTTCATGTAAAATCATAACTTTTGATAAGATCTTTTAAAAATGGTGTTCTTCATTTGTTTCACACGTCACCCATATATTATTTGTATATGTGATATTATTACATTTGACTCAAGGTGGTAGTGTTGTATGTAGCGTTCATGTAAAATCATAACTTTTGATAAGATCTTTTAAAACTGGTTGTGTTCATTTGTTTCACACGTCACCCACATATTATTTGTTTATGTAATAGTATTGTATTTGACTTAAAGTTGTGGTGTTGTATATATGGTAGTGTTCATATAAAATCATAACTTTTAATAAGACTTTTCCAAAATGGTTATTTACATTTGCTTCAAAAAACTGCACACGCCACCCACATATCTAGTACTTAGAAGCAAACCATTTCACGTCATAGGACCAGCAACTGTAAATGTTCTGTCATAATACCCCACGCTGCTGGATCGATTCGGAATAATCAATTTATTTGATAATTATGAAATCAACGTCAAAGTTCTACTCTTCTCCAAAGGACCATTTCTCACACAAAGAATAATTGTGATAATCAGAGAAAGTATGTGATTAAAAAATATGAATTGAAAAATTATTTCTGTTTAAAAAAAAATGCGTTTTTTGAGTTATGACAGTTGCTCAATGAACCTCCGATATATTGTTATCTCTTTTGTATTCAACCCAAGTGACTTTGTTAAGCCGCGGTACATGGCCGGATTACGCTGCCTGCTATGTTCCCGAATGCGCGGTCGTGTACATCGACCTTTATGTAGATATCTACACGCAAACTGATACAGTAAGGATTAAGCGCCTTACCAGATCCTACAGCTGGTTGAATGATTAGGAATTTACAATTCTTGGTTGTCGCGTTTATATTTTGGATTTTTTGCTACTTTATCATATAAAAACAAGAGAAAAAAAAGGTTATCGTAAAAAAATATAACAAAATTTCCACAAAGTTGTAACTTTTTACAAAGGTGTCCCCAAATTGTATTTACACTTTTACACAGTGCCGTTTGCTAGAACTCGCTCAAGGAATTTGTCATATCACGCACTCGTAAAGATTTTAGGGATAGGGACCCCTTTTATTTTTAGCAAGAAGTTGAGGGTTTATATTGATGAAAATTTGCCGAACAGATCGATTGGACATAAATAAAAGGTCTTTCAAATTAAGCGTTTTTTTTAAATATTTTTTTTAATTATTGAATAAAACATACAATTCGCTTTGATTTCAAAAAACTTTTTATTGGTCATTGAATTATAATGTATGACACAAAAATAATATCCGCCAAATGTCCTCCTCTTGCAACTCCACAGGTGTCCACTCTTTTGTCAAAATTTTCGATGACATTTTGGCATAATTGCGGTTCTAACTCACCAATAACGCGAATAATTTCGTCCTTCAGTTCAGAAATTTATTGGGGGTCATTCTTATAGACCTGGTTTTTCACGTGACTCCAGAGAAAATAGTCCAACGGTGTCAGATCATATGATCTTGGTGGCTAATTAACAACACCGTTTCCGGAGATTACAATACATAAAATAATTCTGCAATTTGAAAGCGTTGTTGTTTACGACTCTATTTTTATAAATGCCATACACTATACTTCTCAAATGTTACAAGACCCAGGCAAGCTCGCGACGCCATCTGTGTTTTATCCAAGAATTAAAAAAACCGCTCAATTCGAAAGACCCTTTATAACATTAAAAAGCTCTTCACACCAATTGAATTTATTATGAGTACTCTGCATAAAGTTAACGGCACAAAACAGACAACATTTAATGAATTAAGAGAAGACATTGCGCCCAACAGTGCGCCCAAATACCAAAACCAATTATTCGTGACGTTTGCGATTTCACGTTATCAGCAGTGCATTGACCAAAACTGCCATCAGCAGTGCATTGATTGTGAACTTGAGATAACAAAAAAATCCACGTTTATCTACTAAAATTCGGGGTTATAATCTTAGATGCACCTTAATAAATATTGAATTTATATCATTCAAAGTATACATACATTTTTAAGACACCCTGATTGTGTTATGAAAGAATAAAATCTGATAGACTTATTGAATATGGAAAAAATCTGGTTGTATTATTACTAGGCACGTCCAGAAAGTAAAAAACCGCCGATAGCCCACCACCGCGATCGTATTCGCGCCAGTTAGCTCCTTCCCCCTTTTCAGTGCGAGCCGAGTTTTGATGCTTAAGGGTCGTGCGTCTTTGTTCTGCAGCCTTTCAAAATGGCTGCGCCCATCGAAAATCCTGCCAAATGTGAAGTGCGTACATAGTGTCATTCGTTTTCTGAATGCACAAAATGTTCGGTCTATCGAAATTTATGGGCAGCTTTAAGCACCGTACATGAATATTTCCTACAAATTTCACGATCGCTCCTACATGAAATAGTGACAGAGCACCTTGGTTACAAAAAATGTGTGCTCGGAAAAGAAAAACTGAATCTCAACAACAGAAAAGTGATGGCAACAGTTTTTTGGGACCGAAAGGGTTTGATCCACGTGGAGTTTATGCCAATAGGACACACAATAAACTCAGAGGCCTATTGTGAAACTCTTCAACGACTTAGACGCGCCATCCAAACAAGAGACGTGGAATGTTGTCGGGAAAGGTGGTTTTGATTCATGACAATGCGCGGCCTCATGCATCAGCAGGAACACAGCGAAAACTTCAACGTCTTTTTTTATTTTTTTTTATCCTTTTTGCACGGATTTCCCCTGTTACACAAAGAGGATCTGCTTCTAGCGTTAGCTTATTCGTATATCAGCCAGGATTCTTCTCATACTGCTAGACGGTACCGAGAATATATCAACCGTGTCATTCAGTTGGTTCAATATCTCTATACCACGCGTGACTGAGTGTTTAGCCATGATATTCGTCCTGTAAGTTGGTATGTAGAACAGAGGGTGATTCCTTGCACGGCTATATTTATTGGGTACATATAAACTTAGTGCTTCTAGAATCGCGGGACAGTTAAAGGAACCTTGGAAGTGGGAAATTGTTGGGTATCCTCCTTACAGCCCTGATTTGGCACTAAGTGCTTTTCACTTATTCCCGAAACAAAAGGAATTTTTGGGTGGAAAACAGTTCGCAAACGATGAAGACCTCAAACAAGAAGTGACATCCTGGCTCAAATCTTTGGCGGTAGAAGAGTATATATAACATTGGAATTGAAAAATTGGTTTCACGTTACAACAAGTGCCTTGACAGCCATAACGACTACATTGAAAAATAGAGTAAGGTACTGTGACTTCGTAAATAAAGTTTTGTGTTGATATCTTTCGTTTTTATTTAGTCATGTCAAAACGTTCTTTACTTTCTGGACGACCACGTAAATATGGAAAAAACCGGGGGAGTTAATTTTTTTGGGTGGACTTATTTCTTATTGGTTAGAAGATATTGCCATATGAAAATAAACATGCCAAGTTGTGCTATATATAACGAAAGTGTTATACAATCCAATTCAATGCAAACCATAAAATCAAAACGTTAATGGTTTATTTGATAAGCGCGTCATTTGAGATAGGATATTATAATATATAGATCATGAAAATTTGATCTTGGTTTTTACGTATAACTTAATACATAATATTCTATAAAGAGATGAGAAAATAAGAATCAGAAGGTCAGAAAGGGCGATAACAGTAATAAATGCGTATATTGCCGCTGTAAAACTTAAGCATTTTATCCTTTGTTTAGTTTATGAGTTATAACTTTTTAAAGTTCAGACCAATGTTATAATTGTAACATTATACCCTCATTCTTTCTCACATTACGCCATGAAATTGCCACTAAAAAGTCGCATTTCATGCCCAGAAAAGAGATGTGGAAGATTAAAGAAAGCTTTTGTATTTTACGTTTTTTTTGCGTCGACATTATAAAAAGGAAACAACTCATTTTATCCACAATCGTAACAAGTGAGATGAGACTATTTTGGTATCTTATCCGTTTTAATAAAATATATAATATAGCCGCCGTAATTACTTCAATGAAGGTGTTTTGTTCATACTCCATTAATACATATAATTAAAGTTAAAAATCTCCGTAAACCTCTATGGCCTAGCAAGTAAAATGCTTGACTTCCACCCAGAGGTTTCAGGTGCGATTAACAATGTCACCCAAAAAGTAAAAAAAGCGTGCTTGTTTTTGTAAGAGCACAACAGAAGGGCTCCAATAAACGAGATATCGCTTCGACTATCCCGAGTAGTTGAGCAGTGGATGAAAATCCTGATCAAGAAAAATGAATGATGTTTAGTGTAGCCTTCCTTTCATATATGAGAGTTGTTACAGACAAAGTACTGTAAAAACTTTTAATTTGATTAATCTTTAGTAAAAAATCAAAGCTGAGAAACTTAGTTTCTCAAAGATTGTGACTATTTCAGGTCGAGCGATGCCAGTTTTATTTCTAGAGATGCGAGAAGGTATATGTGGAAAATAAGTCCTTACTCCTTTATTTTTATGAACGCGACGTTACGTAGTGACAAAGAAAAAAACTGCCTAAAGGACTCCTTCTCCGGTGGCGACACATTTAAGTGTCGAAACATTAGTCACGTAGCACCTAGCAAAGCACTTCGGTGGGGTCTTAGCCTAAAAATAATAGTAGCGATAACATACTTAAGATCCAATGTTACGGGAGAAGGAAAATGGTTTTCGGCTCAATAAATATATTGCACAATATAAGTGGCTTATATTGTGCAATGTATTTATTGAGAAATACTGCACAATTAAAGCACACACCAAAGGTTTAGACCGTACAAAGAAGCATTGAGAGATGCATGTTGGGATATACGAAAGAAGAGATCGTTAACGAAATACCTGGAGTCGCAACAAAACAAATATAGAAGACGTAACAAAGGTGTGCAAGAAAATGAAGTGGCAATGGGTAGGATACGTAGCCAGAACGTCAGACTCCCGATGGACATCCGAAATAATCCAATGGTACCCAAGAGACATAAACATACCCAGAAAAATACCGAAAGTACGCTGGATGGATGAAATCAGACTGCATCACATAGCACCAACGAGCAAAACACTGAATTATTTGGAGTCAACTTGGAGAGACCTTCATCCAGCAGTGGATCGACCCAAGTTGTTAATGATGATGATGATAAGTAGCTTAAGGTCTGGAGTTTAAAGTGTATACATATATGATAAACGGTGAGAACAGTGAACGAAAGACTACTCCCAATCTCGCTAGTCCCGAAAAATCAGGTTTAGTCACTTTATCGAGGCAGGCCACCGTTTCTCATTTGAATCCATAACAGTCGGTAAAATAAATAGTTAAAATAAACAAAGACGACAGATTCAACCTAAAATCAGCATGGTACACCATAGTCAAATAAATGCGACAGTAAAATGAAGAATGAATTTCAACCTTTCTGGAAGCTACGCGCTTGTCTCAACGGAAGGGTGGATAAGCGAACAAGGTAAACCCATGCGCTAACGTTATGGCCGAGACTGCTTTACGTAAAGCGCTATCCGATGCATAAGTTGATTATAAATAAGCCTTAAAGATGAAAACTTTAACGTTTTCGAAACGTCGGCAACATATGCTAAACCACGCGTTACAACGCACCTAAATACTTTGAACAACAAAGCATACTAGTTTGGTCAGAAAATGTCGTTTGGTAACAATTATGATACGAGGTAAGTCCAGAAAGTAAGTGTACTGAGACTCTCACGACCGGATGGATTTTATTTTCGACATGTTGGCTACACTTCCGTGTAGCCTGACCCTTCCCCTCCACAATGAGACCGGTTCGAGGTCAGTACGTTGAGAAGTGTCGACGCGACAACACGTTTCGTGAAAAATGTAAATCCAATCTCCCGCCAAGTGCAAAATACGCGGCGTCATCCGTTATCTCGTTTGGAAGGGAAAACCTCCGGTTGAGGTTTATAATGAGATGAAAACTGCATATGGTGATAAAGCTATGAATCGTACGAGTGTGTACAAGTGGTGTCGCGAGTTTAAAAACGGTCGTACGTCTGTGCATGATGATCAGAGGAGCGGAAGACCTTCAATTGTGGCTGACGAAATTGTTCTGGGACTGTCAAGGCATAATTTTAATTGAATATATGCTTCAAGGGGAGACCATCAACTCTGCAAGATACTGTGAGACCCTAAAAAGATTCAGAACAAGAGGAGAGGCATGCTGACAAAGGGAGTCTGCCTGCTGCACGACGATGCTAGACCACACACGGCCAACGCCACGAAGGAACTGCTCGCCTCGTTTAAATGGGATGTCCTGAACCATCCCGCGCATTCCCCTGACCTAGTACCTTCAGATTACTATCTCTTTACCTCCCTGAAGCTGCACATGGGTGGAAAAAGGTTTTCAACCGACGAGGAGGTAAAGGAGGAGGTGGAGAAGTATACGGAAGGGTTAGCGGGAAACTACTTCGAGGAAGGCCTCAAAAAGTTGATACCCCGCTTCACCACCTGCATTGAGAGGAATGGCGACTATGTCGAAAAATAGCTTACATATGTACTACGGTAACCACGTAATTAATTTGTTCAAATAAAAAAAATTGTAACCTACAAAAATTCAGTACACTTACTTTCTGGACTTACCTAGTACATTATAGATGTATGCGATTATTGTTGGCTCTTCACGCGCAAGGTAGTATTCTAAATATTACTAAATTATTTTTTTAATCCTTCATTGTAAAACAATCTAGCGGCATTCTTGCCAGGTGGCAAGATTTTCCAACTAACCAAACAAAAGTATATAAATAAATGATAATTCATCTTTCTTAAATTTATGAACAATGTGCATAGTAAAAGTTAAACTGCAATTGTGTATCATCAATCAAAGGAAAAGAAGAAGATGATGGAAAGGAAATAAATATTTGGAATGAAATACGTTATAATACTGATTTAGAGTTTTTTCAGTCACTTCTTAAAATATGCCAAATACGGAGCGAGTCTAACATTGATTTTAACTGGTTCTGAAGTCTCACTGCATGAACCATAAAGACGACATAAAAAAAGAAAAGCAGTGAACTGGGAAGGTCAATAAACCATCTCTGTTTGAGCGTAGCGCAAGTCCATGACCGGAGACGATGAACATTATCGACGAGATAAGAGGAGGTGGCGGGACAGATAAAGATAATATACAATAGTGACAGTATTTGAATTTTACGTCTATTTCTGACGTTGAACCAGTTCAGATCCTTGTGTTATGAAGTAATGGGATCGTATGTGCAATGACAAACCGCGAGTGATTGTTCTAGTGGTTCCAAATTCGTAGACTCGGATTGATGGGTCCAAAGTTAACGCCATCTCCTGTCCATGCTTATCAATATGTCCGATACAAGAATTCAGATATATTGTAGGGTTACCAAACAAATGGAAAACTTTGACTTAAAATATTTTATAACATAAATTGTCAAAAAAGTGTAATAAAATAAAAGAAGATTCTTAGATAGAAGTCTCATTGGATTTTCGAATTTATTATTTCTACGTGGCTGAACATTCGGCAACATTATAATAAAATAAAAGAAGATTCTTAGATAGAAGTCTCATTGGATTTTCGAATTTATTATTTCTACGTGGTTGAACATTCGGCAACATTATAATAAAATTAAAGAAGATTCTTACATAGAAGTCTCATTGGATTTTCGAATTTATCATTTCTACGTGGCTGAACATTCGGCCACATTATAATAAAATAAAAGAATAATCTTAGATAAAAGTCTCATTGGATTTTTGAATTTATTATTTCTACGTGGCTGAACATTCGGCAACATTATAATAAAATAAAAGAAGAGTATTAGATAGAAGTCTCATTGGATTTTCGAATTTATTATTTCTACGTGGCTGAACATTCGGCAACATTATAATAAAATAAAAGAAGATTCTTAGATAGAAGTCTCATTGGATTTTCGAATTTATTATTTCTACGTGGTTGAACATTCGGCAACATTATAATAAAATTAAAGAAGATTCTTACATAGAAGTCTCAATGGATTTTCGAATTTATCATTTCTACGTGGCTGAACATTCGGCCACATTATAATAAAATAAAAGAATAATCTTAGATAAAAGTCTCATTGGATTTTTGAATTTATTATTTCTACGTGGCTGAACATTCGGCAACATTATAATAAAATAAAAGAAGAGTATTAGATAGAAGTCTCATTGGATTTTCGAATTTATTATTTCTACGGGGCTGAACATTCGGCAACATTATAATAAAATAAAAGAAGCTTCTTAGATAGAAGTCTCATTGGATTTTCGAATTTATTATTTCTACGTGGCTGAACATTCGGCAACATTATAATAAAATAAAAGAATAGTCTTAGATAGAAGTCTCATTGGATTTTCGAATTTATTATTTCTACGGGGCTGAACATTCGGCAACATTATAATAAAATAAAAGAAGAGTATTAGATAGAAGTCTCATTGGATTTTCGAATTTATTATTTCTACGGGGCTGAACATTCGGCAACATTATAATAAAATAAAATAAGAGTCTTAGATAGAAGTTTCATTGGATTTTCGAATTTATTATTTCTACGTGGCTGAACATTCGGCAACATTATAATAAAATAAAAGAAGAGTTAGATAGAAGTGTCATTGGATTTTCGAACTTTATTTCCATCAAATTCTTTTATACTAAAAATTCGTCCTTTCTTGTTATAAATACGCCGCATTTCTCCAGAACTATTTGCTGCCGCACAGTGATCCAATATTTAAATACGATTCATCTGAACCTATCAGAGACGCGTCTCAGTACCTGAATAGAAAGCGATGCTATTTGTTTTGCCGAGTTTTTGTCTGTTTTCTATTCGTTTCGTCTTTGTGTTGACTAAATCCGAGGATTTGTTGCATTTTCCTTCGGGGTATAGGAAAATTTCTCTGGCAAGCCTTTGTTTAAGCACACAGGTCTTTTGTTCAATCTTTTAAGGATTTATACGTACGTAATTCCGATATTTTTCAAACATTTTACTTTCAAAATAGAAATAAAATGTTATTTTGAAATAATTGAAGTTAAAGCTTTTTAAAACTACGTTTGTTTATTAGAAAAATATACGACAATTAAATGTCGACAGATCAACGATTCAAAATACCAATATATGAGTACAGTACTACACATAATGTAATTAAATACTCAAATCAATTATTTAAATACAATCAATATACGACAATTAAATGTCGACAGATCTACGATTCAAAACACCAATATATGAGTACAGT
The DNA here is from genome assembly GCA_949825065.1 of Odontocerum albicorne. NCBI lineage: Eukaryota > Metazoa > Arthropoda > Insecta > Trichoptera > Odontoceridae > Odontocerum > Odontocerum albicorne. The sequence goes on from OX463845.1 coordinate 8,948,633, forward strand.
ACAACACATAATGTAATTAAATACTCAAATCAATTATTTAAATACAATCAATATACGACAATTAAATGTCGACAGATCTACGATTCAAAATACCAATATATGAGTATAGCACAACACATAATGTAATTAAATACTCAAATCAATTATTTAAACACAGTCAATATACGATAATTAAATGTCGACAGCTCTACGATTCAAAATACCAATATATGAGTACAGTACAACACATAATGTAATTAAATACTCAAATCAATTATTTAAATACAATCAATATACGACAATTAAATGTCGACAGATCAACGATTCAAAATATACAACAATTACATGTCGACAGATCAACGATTCAAAATACCAATATATGAGTACAGTACAACATATAATGTAATGAAATACTCAAATCAATTATTTAAATACAATCAAAACAAAATCTCTTTCAAAGGAATAACTAATACCTACACATAATCAAAGGGCGAATTGCAAAAACAAATAACGTACAATATAAATGGTTTAAAAAGCAGTCTGCCAATCAATTTTTATGGTCGAAATTAACCGTGTATTACGTAAATAAATAAATACGCATAATTGGGAAAAATTCTAAAGAAGGACACTTTCGAAATCATCAATACTAGTATTGCCACCTAGCAACAATCTCATATTATACAGTGAACCATTATACAGTGACATATTAAAAAAAGTATATTAATGTTAAAAAAATACATAATTCTTAAACTAATGAAGGAAATAAATACTTGTACGTTGTATTAATGGAAACAAGTAAAAATTACACAAGTCAAATTATGATATATACATTTTAACCCCACAAATCTAACGAATATTCACCAATCCTAGACACATAGTTACCCAATTGTTACATTCAAATATTTTTTTGTGTTAGGTTATTGTACGCACATTTAAAAAAATACTTAATTAAATATATACTAAGCCTTTACAACAGTCAAAACTATCACCAGCATCGTCATCTCTTTTATTATAACGGTTCAAGGACTTTTCTCGGACGAAACATACCTCCCAGGCTCCTTTATATCTCGCAAGTTCTTTCCCATAGATGAAACCTAAGGTTTCTACAATTGGTCTGTCTTAATGCCATCCTGACATTCAAGTTTTGATCCTCAATTGGATCTTCCAGATTCATCAACCTGCTTGCTTTTATTGAAATCTCCGTCTTCTTTATTTTTTGTTGTCTGTAAGTTTATGATGCGAAGAATAAGTCAATGATGATAGTTAATTTGACAGTACAAATATATTTTTAACGACTTCCGTGGCCTAGTTTCAAGTCTGGTTAAGAGTTTGCCTTGTAATAATACAAAAAGCGTGCTAGTATTGTAAAATATCTACGTGCGGAGAAGTATTACCAACATTTGAGAAAGATCCACGAGTTCTGTGCCTATTCAAATGATTTTAAGCCTGAAGCTTTGTTGAAAAGGATCAAAGACAACGTGCTTCAATATGTCAAAATCACCAATTCGGTATGAATAAATAAATACATTTTTAGTAAATTGAAATTAATTCAACCAATTTACAACTCAATGTGAAATACTCGTATGATATTATGGTAATGACGAATCAAATCATTTTTTAAGAATTGTCACTGTTTTGTGCCTTAAGTTTTGTGCCCGACAGCATCCCCTCAACCTGAAAATATTTCACAAACAAATAATTTCTCAGTGCAGCTTATAAAAACATAGGTCGTCAATCGCTCGCACCCTCAAAGAAATTACAGAAATAAAAATGAACCGATGGATAATGACAGATATTTTGTAACCAAAAAATAATATTTCGTGATAAGAATATAAGGTTTTATTTTCGAGAACATAAATATTTTAGTATTCTCTGAATTAATTTTCTTAATCTCTTTAACAGGAATAAAAATAACCATTTCCCAAGGAATTGTGATTCTGTACCGCGCTAAGTAAGGATGAAACGAAAGGATATTTTTAAGAGTGCCTTATATTAAGCTGATTATTCAGTTTTTTTCTGCCTGTCTGACTTAATATTCAGTATCTGAAGCTTTTGCATAAATGATCGAGGCATTTTATCATCGGAAAAACAAATTATTCTTTTTCTCATCACATCGTCCATCAACTTGACAAAGAGGTCGATAAAAAAACATCATGAAGGTTAATAAAACCTCCCCTTGGAATGGCGAAACCATTTTTCAGTTGTCAACAGGAAAATCTTTCGGTTTTTTCCACATTCGTTATTTAAGAGTGGTTAGTTTTGTCTTAAGATTTTAGGAACGCCCGTTTGATGTTGTTACATAAATATCCATGATGATCAGTTACAAAAACCACCCAAATTTCCTAAAAAACATACCAAGCCCGTTCAAACACACCAGATGAAGGAGTAAGGTGTCCGTAAATCGGACCGACACTCCGAGAGAAAATCATCAACTTGGAGAGTTATAATTAATTACTCATTAAAAAATCATATTTTACAACGATTGTAAAAGAAACGTTGTAAAAACAGGATATTTTCTACTGAATTGTATTATTGAATTATTCCTAAAATTTATTCGTTTTCGTTACAACGAAATTAAGTGAATAAGCTCAGTTCAAACAGATATAAAAAATATTTCTATAGCTTTCTAAAAATCCTCTGGTTCAATGCCCTTAAGCATGAATAAGAAAATAAATTAAAATTATCCACTCGCTAAATTAATAATCGTTCTTTTTTTGGGGCTATTATAAATGTACTCGTATTTCAGTTTGCTCTGAACATTTCAAGACCCGATCATAGTGAAAATAGCCTTTCTTAGTATTCGATTTGTTTTTCATGAATTCTGATTCTTGGTAATAGTTTACTAAAATTCATATATCTATGGTAAGTAAATATTCGTATATCTATGGTAAGTAAATATTCGTATATCTATGGTAAGTAAATATTAAGAATATTGTAATGTAACTTTCTTTAAAATACTTGAACAATTTGCCATAAAATAGTAGTTCTGCGAGATTTTTATTTCTTGTCAGTTGATGGAATATACGTCAACAAATATTTGGACACCACTTTGACAAGTTGTTTGGAGAATCTTGTAATATAGCGCCCTTGAAAATAGCTTGCTCTCTGAACTGCGCTATACAAATAGACTTTTTATTATTATAATTGACTAGACTCCTTTCTTAATCTGAGTTATACCATTGTTTGACTTTATTGTATAGGCTTATATGAAACATTTTTTACAAGACGAAATTTAACTTAAAATTATACATGGTTTGATATTTTTGCACAAACGGAATTGCGGCATACTTATTTGATATTTCTAATAAACAAAAAAGTGTTCTGTAGGCAGGTTTTTTTTGGCCAATATTTATATACCTAAACTTCATATTACCGAGATAAAAAAGAAAAATATAAAGAAAAAGCCAAAGAATTGTTTGAATTCTTTACTAGAAGTCTTTAGAAAATACTAAAAGAGTACAAATACAATACAAAAGATGCTTCAATGTCCAAGGTAACGGTAGCACGGAAGTACACACTTCAAGTTATTCATTCCTTTTAGAATTGTAGACCAGGAATTAACAACTTTCGGCAATCGACTTTGTTTTTATTCGGCTTACGAGAATTTTTTATTGTCTTCTCGATTAAATATGTATGATGATTGTAAAATAAAACATCAAACATATCATCTCACCGTTTTCTTTGCGGGGTATACAGAGAGAACAGATCACAATACTTGAGAAGAAAAAAAAAGTGTGAAACACGGCCCTGGGCATTCTGAGCCCTGGTCTACTTTGTGCAGTAGTATATATGTACTTCTTTTTACTGCAAAAAGTACGACTCATGTTCATATTTTGATGCATGTTTTACTGTAACATCTTGTATTTCTGTTTTCACTAGCAATTTTAATATAATTTTGTAAAAAATATTAATGTTCGACGTCGGCTGTAAATAATTATTTTATATACTCGTATTTATTGACATGTAAAATAAAGGTATTGTATTTAATTACGCTTTTGTTATATACAGTATAACTCGACGGGCTTATTACCATGTGGCAATCTCTTCCAACCAACCGGAAATATTTTAAAGAACCCTTAAGTAAAAAAAACAGACAAACCCTTTTCAAAAAATTCGAGTTACAGTGAGATTTGAACTCGCAACCTCCGGGCTGGAAGACTGGCGTCTTAACAACTAAGCCACGGAGATCGTCATACAATACTATATAAGAGATAATATATCTTCTATAAATACTTTTATAATTCACACACTACTTTCGTTTACTCTACATTTTGTTATACATGTCGTCATGCACAATCTTCTGTTACAGCACTATAAATTATCCATTTATTATTATTATTATTAAATGTTCGCTGGAAAAAAAACAGGCATGAGTCGGTATAATTCCAAAAGGATAAACATTGCTAATCTGTGGTCGTTAGTTGTAACCACTTAGTTGAGTAAGGTCAGGCCAATAGGTAGGGCCTAGTTTTTAATAATTATTAGCCTTTTAGTATGGTATAGACATCATCTGGTGTATAGAAATGGCCAATAGTACAAGAAGAATTAAAACATTTAAATGCGTATTTATACACTCGGTCCGAGTCTGGTAGAATAATTTGTCTGAAAACAATAATAACACGCGCTTGACGTGTACGAGTGCTGTCACCCCGTAGAATTACCAACAAGCGCAATGACGAACCGCAAGTTCAGTACTCTACTCGACCCGTATGCTTGATTAATGGAAATGAAAATAACGTTGTCTCCCGGCCACGCTTAACAGTACGTCCGAATACCCATTTCGGATATATTGAAGTGTTTCATATGAATGAAAAATAAATAATTAGACTTTAAAAGCTTTAAACCGATTAGATTTTTTATACCTTTTTCTGCACTGAATACAATAAACAAATATTATTATATTTAGACTCCTTCACTCTGGGGTAGTGTTGCTAACAAGTGCGATGATGAACCGCAAGCTCTGAGCCAACTCCAGTGGTTTTAAAGCTGAATGTTCGATTAATGTGGTCGAAGACAAAGTTGTCTCCTAAACAATATGTGAAAATCACGAATTTCGATATGTCAAAGGGTACCGTCCAAATCATGAATTTCCATATGTCAAAGGGTACCTATTAGATTGAATTATTTCACTAACTTAAATGTATAACTCCGAATTGTTTTAAAAAATTTGGCCCTTAATAAAGGTTTTTCATACCTGTTGCAGACTAAAGAATGAGTGCCTGCAAGTGAAATAGCTCCGAGTCTTTGCTACGAATATCTTTTCTTCGTCTTCATTCTCCTTTGGATTTTTAGAGAATGCAAGAAACTCTGAAAAGACGCGTATTCAATGATATTGCGCTCCTCTTTTACCTTTTGAACTGATATGTTATGAAAGGGCATCTTTGTCAGTAAATCATCTTTTATATTGGAGAAAATTGTGATTCACCTTGCCCTGTCATCTTTACGATTGAATGCTTTTGATATTTACTGATAAATACGTAAAAGAAACCTTGACCGACTCATTTTAACATAACATTTAAAATATAACAAATGTTTATTACACATTTTACATTTATTCTATGTAAGCATAAATGCCTTTGAAGAGTCTTTGAACACATCACTCATGGTCGAGGATACAGTTTGGAGAGACTTGTGGTCACTGGAAGCGTAAAAGCACAACGTACAAGAGAAAGAGTCTATTCTATCCTCTAAAAGTTTACTCTATTCTCTGCATACCCCGACGGAAATGGCGTGATGGTATGTGTGCACCAATATTTTGCAATTATTAACATTTACTAGAAAAAAACTAAACTTGAAGATGTTCTATAAATTGATTGTATGAAATAACGTTTTATTTACGTATATTCCAGGCGTCAGGTGTGACAGTGTCTGACATATGCAAGATGATATACGAGGATATCGAGGACAAGAAGCACCGCTACGTGGTGTTCTACATCTGCAACAAGAAGCAGATCGATGTCGAGGTCGTTGGCGAGATAAACGCCGAGTACAAGCAGTTCCTGGAGGATCTGCAGAAGGAGGGTACGGGCGTGTGTCGGTATAGACTGTTCGACTTCGAGTACATGCACCAGTGCCAGGGCACGTCGGAGAGCTCCAAAAAGCAGAAGCTGTTCATATGACCTCGGTAGCCTAGGATGCCTACCCTCCAGCTTGGAGGTTTTGAATTCGATTCCAAGATGTTCGACTGACCAAGTGAAAGACGCAACAGGACTATTCTTAACATCTACCCTTCAAACCGTGGAGTGTGGATATGGATGGAGAAGAGTCGTCAAAGGCTATCGAGTTGTGATGTTCAGTTATGAGTTATACGGCAGGATGAAAGTATATATTTGAATTTCTAGGTCGTGTTTTAAACGTGCTAGATTTTTTTTGCAAAATGTCTTCAATTCGTTACTCTTGTTGACTATATGATCTGCACATTTAACATATGTTAAGAATTTCAGTCAGAGAAATGCTATCGTCGAATTTCTTGTTACATCCAGTTTTTTTTATTTGTTCCTCTTTTCAGTCATCCAAAAAAAAACAGTGTTTGCGGTATCGCTTTCCAAATTTCAGTGTTTGTTGTATCGCTTTAAAAATTTCAGTGTTTGTGGTATCGCTTTAAAAATTTCAGTGTTTGTGGTATCGCTTTCAAAATTGACCACACGAAGACAAATACATTTATTATAAAAAATGGTTTATCCTGAATTTGTATACCTTGATACCATATTTTTCATTTAAAAAATTTATTAGTATCCTTTTTTGAAAAATGTTGTTGAAGAAATGTTTATCGAAAATAGTCCACATATTAATTAATGTGTAAACCCGAAGAATATGATTGACGAGATATATGGATGGGAAAGAGGTGCATGGATAGAAAGGCATAAGGATCTCCGTTCTCTGCCTATCCCAAAAAGGGACATATTATTTATTTATTTATTTATTTATTTATTTATTTATTTTTTCAAAACAGGCTTAGCCCAATTACATTGAAAAATACAAGACATTGAAAAAGAAGAAAAATTATAGGGAATTTTTTTTTTTTTTTTAAATTATATAAAGTAAAAAATAATGCATATGTATACAAACGAGTATTTACACACAAACGTATGTTACATATATATTCAGTCACTTAAGTATGTTGATGAGTGCTTTCTAACGCGCTTAATCTAAGAAGAAAATTTACTTTTGCTTTTGGTAATGTGATATGAAATATGTCAATATCCGAAGCAGTCCCGTTAAGAAGAGTTAAGGCCCTTCCAACAGGCATAGCGGCTGGAAGACCCGTTCTTGCGTAAAAGATTTGTATGTATGACGACATATAGTTTCTTTATTATTTTAATATGTTTTTCTTCTTCTTCTTCCTAGTGTTATGTCAGGTCCTCCCAACGTTCAATATCACCTGAGAGTAGGTATCTTTGTCTCTAGCAGCCCGAAAAAGATTTCCAACGCTCCTTATACCAGTCCAATCACGTATATTGCGGAGCCAGGAGATTTGCCTCCTGCCAACACTTCTTCGACCCTCTATTTTGCCTTGGATGATCAGGTGCAGTAATTTGTACTTTGGTCCTTTAAGTACATGACCCAAATAGGACACCTTTCGGATTTTAATATTAGTCAGCAACTCTCTATCAACTTTATATGTTTTTATGGTTTATTTATTTATTTCCAATATGTTTTTAACACATTCTCAATTCAAATAACTATTCTAGTTAACCAGGTTCAACTATTCGTATTTTAAATCTTTGTTTATACCTTGTTTTTCTTTGGGATAATTAAAATGTATGCCTTTATAAAAACAAATTAGGCGTTTAAATAAAAAGTACCAATTGAAATAGTAGTTTGATACCGTTTTTCAGCCTCGTTTCTTTGTTTCCGTAAAATTTGAAAAAAAAAGTATCTGAATTCATGAAAGAGAAAACATAAAAAGATAGGATTTCATAAAAGAGCAATTTTCCAAACAATATCAAGCAATAAATTCAATTTACGGATGAGTAAGCGGTAAACAGTCATCCCCAGTAAAATAAATATAATAAATATGAAATGTTTATTTCTTCTTTACTTGTACGATTTTATTACAGCTCTGATAAAGTTGCGTTGTTTTTCTTCTAAACTCGTGACAAAAATAGGGAGAGCTAAGTATCATTTCCATTCGATGGTATTTTGAACTTTTTAGTTGTTTTTCTTTCTGGTTGGTGTATGCTTCTTTCTACGTAACTCCTTCCTTTATCACTTTGTGGACAGAAAGACGGATAAAATGACAAAAAGTTTATGAAGAAACTATTTCGATAACTGTTCTGGTTTCTCAAAACAGATCGGCCGGAGCACTTGATAAACTGCTGAGCAACAACGCCCTGTCTTGAAATCCCAAACTGTGATTTTAATAATAACAGTTTATATAGTCACTTTCTTAAAACCCTTTTAATCCCACGGGACCGATCATCGGCCCCAACTGGTGTATGCGAAAAATCCCACGGGACCGATCATCGGCCTCAAAGTTTTCATACAAGTTTTTATGTTGAATAAAACATTTTTTTTTATGAAATATTAAAATTACTTATTATTTTACACTTTGCAGGGAGGTCTCCACAAAAAAATAGGTTGTAAAACTTAATATTAACTGAAATAAAAAATAAAATATGAAATAATGTTTTCTTGCCAAAAAATGTTTGGGATTTTTCGCACATTTTATGCAAAATATGTTGGGATTAAAATGGTTAAGGGCGCTCTCCAGACAGAGAACATACTCTTCTTAAGGTCGCTTTAAATCAGTATTGGAACTCACTATCATTGACAAATGAAAAATATTACTAAATAAATACATATAAGTTAAGTGTAAGAATAGGAAGGTGGTGGCTGCGGTCATTATATTATATGTTTCCACGCATCTGTACACTACAAACCCTAATATATTGTACATCTCGTCATAATATCATAATATTTTGTTTCTTATACTTTTTACCTTTTTCTTAGTCAAAATTTCTGAAATTGCTCTTCTATTGTATTATATTTGGTATATTTTTAATAATAAAAAATATTTGAACCAAACACATAAACATATATTTTATAACACCGTTTCCCTAGTAGAGACGAGAAACAGTCACATTTTCCTATCTCGATATACATATTTCATCTCTTCCACACCCGTAGAACTTTTTATTCAGCTCCTAGGATCTATTTAATTCTTACTTTTTGTTGTTTCAACATATCATTCACTTGATCCAACCATACTTTCCTTGATTTTCATGTACTACACGTTCCACTCACATTTGAACTGTACAGTTTTGTTAGTCTATTCACATTCAATCGTTGTACACGCCCAAACCATATCTGAGTGTTCTATATCATATTATTAAACACACCAGCCTCATGATTACATTCGGCTCGAATAATTTTATTTCGTATTCCAACATACATTGTCATATCATGTACGTTTATAAGTATACGCATTTCTAAAGCTATCGGCTCTTTTAAATTTTTTTCCACGCCCACATTTCACTCCCATAAATATATTAAAAATCTTTTTTATTTAAAATTATGAAGAAAATACGTTTTAGGTTTATACTCGTATTTCTTTTCATTGTGATAATTTAACAAGGAAAGTTTAAATCACTTGTGAATCGCGATTTCGCTTAAAATAAAATGAAATAAAAACACCACAGAAGGGCATTTTCACACAGTTGCTTATCTTAAAAAATATTTTAAATGTTATACTATCAAACAGAATGTGTTCGTTGTATAAAGGGTATTTTTTTTTTATTGTGTTTTTTTTTAATTAAAGGAATAAATTATGTCCCTTCAATAAAAGAAATAAAAGATTTCGTATTTCCTAATTAATAATTCTTAATATCATAAGAATGCTGAATTTTTTTAAATATATTTTATCTGTTCTCGAAATAAAATAAACGCGATAGGAATAAGATCGTTGTGTAGGATATGTGGAAAAAACAACATATTACAGAATGAGGAAATAATGCAAATTAAAAAAAGATAAAAAAGTTTTAGATTAAAAAAAAAACGAGTATTGAGATAATTTGGCTACGTAAACAGAATGAATGATGAAATATTTATAATCATTAACTAAACGAGTAATATAGAAAGTATCGTCGTCGTCGTTACTGGGCCTCGTAGTCGAGGATCCCGTGAACTCCAACGTCAACCTTGAGCTGCTCTCTCTCGTTGATCATGTGATCTTCTGTAAGAAAACAGCCCGATCCTAAATGTGCACTCCCTGTCGCAGGTGTCAGACATGTGGACCCTGCTGAGTCGCCTGGAAATATTGACGCATGCTGAGTCGCCTGGCAATATTGTTCGAAGCACGCTGACTGTTTTTCACACGTCGAGCCGTTGAGATCCCATCAGCCCGAGAACAGATGACCGTTCACGGTCTTGAGCCACCTACTCCCAGTCCTTAGGCGCCTCGCACAAAGTCAGCGACACTCGCAGACTTTCGGCAGGAATTTCGCCTTCACAGCCATATCTTCTATAGGTTTACAGTTGACTGAGCTTACAGACTAAGACATTTATGACATGATATATCATAGAAATTACACGAAGTTTTGGAAGGCCTCGAAAATATGACACGACCAAATCAATAAAAATTCTGGATAGGAAAAGTAAAAAGCCTTCATAATAGCAGAGTATGGAAGGGACAGAAGCTAAATATGAGTGCTAGGATATGTACACATCAACAGAAACTTATCTTCGTGATAATTGACGGGTTATTACTAGTTTTCCATCAAAATAGCGACTAATGAGTATATGTGTACATTAAATAGCTAATCCTCCCGCATCATCGTCATATCGTGGCGAAGCGTCTTGTATGTTCTGATAATCCTGTGGACAAAATCGTCGAGAAATATTTCTCCCAGCAAGATCATCCAAAGCAAGATAGTCGCAAGGAAAGATCCAGATCAAAATAATCCCCACAATCAAATCTCCAACAGTCGATTGAGCAATTTTAAGTACTGCTGAAAAAGGATACGAAGGCTTCAGCAAATTTCATCTGGTCGATCGTTTTGAAATTCTATGCCACCAGAAAGCCAGGTTAAAGATGGTGTATTTACTTACGTGCAGTAGCATTCCTACATTAAATAAATACACGCACAGCCATCTTTCATAGTTTGTGCCTCAACATTAAGGTTTACAGTAGTACACGAAAGGGAGTGTGATTGCCAAGGTAACTAAGTATGTAATCATAAAAACAAAGTAAATGAAAGTATGAAATCGATTCCTTATTTCCACTTGAAAACTTGCAGTTGATACATTCTCAACTAGAATATTGTTTGTTTATACATTGTAATTTTTTTAGTCACACACTGTTGATTCCACTTCATAAACCGATAAAACTCTATCGGTTTCAAGGTTTTCACATAAACAATACTCTTGTTTGTGCTCCCAGATGATGAGGTGAAAACCTTGAAACCGGTAGAGTTATACCGTTATACATAGTTTAGTAAACTGTATTTGACTAAACAAATTGCAATGTCTTTAAAACTTCTAATAATAACTTTTTTAATAATATTCTACATTTTTTATATTATAATCTAAAGAATAATTAAACTAACGTGTCTTATTTTTTTAATAATCTCCTTTTTTATCTACACACTTCAAGTGAAAAATTGAAAAATATTTAGATAAATAAAATCTCCAACAGTTTACAAAAGGTGTAATAAAAAGGATATCATTTTCCCCTATTGAGTTTTAACCATCGGGCCTTAGGAGATTATTCCCAAAGCCTAACATTTCTACATCTTTCTAAGGAAAAATAAACGAAAAAGCGGGAAGAATAAACGGAGGCTTGATAATATTAAAGATGAAAATAAAAAAAGCCAGGGGGAGGAAGAATTCTGGTCAATGAGGGTATGAAGTGGCAGTATAAGATTACGGGGTTGAATGCACTCTAGGATTTTTCACGACCCTCAGGATCTCTAACGTCTAAAAGATAAAAACTATTGAATAGTCAAAATCTTCTTTGTATACGAAATGGTATGGAATCAAAAGATCACCACAGCTATTTTTCGAAAATTCATAAATTGGAAATAGCAAAATGGGTAATTCAACGCCTGGTTTAATTAATATTTTTTTTTAGATTTTTTTGAGGTCTGGAGGACTTTTTCTATCATTATCTCAATCTACGGTCGTGATTAGCTTGGTCTTTATTTTTTATTTTTTTAAAGTAATCTGTCCTTTATTTATTTACGACGTGATATCATTACAATTCAAAAGTCAAAAGAATTGTTCACATCTTGATTTATATGTACTAAATTCATGAACAGTATAAATTATAACATTAAAAATAATACGAAATGAATCAAAGGAAAAGATGGTGGAGAGGAAAGGAAAATAGATTTTGTTTCCTATCCTCTAGAGCAGTGGTCGCCAAACGGTATCTCGCGAGCGGCATTTCGGTAGCTCGCGTAGGATATTTTATCATATTTATAAATTTGTCTCTCAAATTTTATTGTCGGACTCCGAAATGAAATATTTCTCGAACTAAACTTCAATGAAATGCTTAACAAGTTGAAAGAAACTTGTTGTTGAAATTATTAACCAGGAGAGGACTCGTGCTCTCCAAAGACGCATGTTTAAGGCTCTGACAGATGAGCTAAATTGCTAGTATGGAGACCTCCTACTCCACACAGAAATCCGTTGGTTGAGTAAAGGACATGTTCATCGTCGTTTTAATGAACTACCTACAATAGTCGAGTTTTTCAAGGAAAGAGATGAAACATACTCAGAGCTTACAAATTATGAGTGGCTGCGGGATTTCGCCTTTCTTGTGGATGTTACAGAAAAATTAAATGAACTGAATGTTCAACTTCAGGGACAAGATAACATTTTTGGGGAAATGATCTCTAAGGTACAGGCATTTTCCAACACACTTACATTCTGGGAGCGCAACCTAAGTCGTGGAGAAGTTAAAAATTTCCCCTGTTTGAAAGAGAAGCTGGAAAAAGAAATAAATCGTGAAATCTACAAAGGAGAAAATCATGACCAGATTCTTTCAAGTTTGCGAAAACAGTTTGATCTGCGGTTTAGTGACTAAAAAGGTTGCGCTGCTTGGACAGTTTGTTTCAGCTCCTTTTATAAATTTTGAAAAACTATTCAGCTGTATCGTTGAAAATTTTCAAGAAGATGATATTTCATTAGAAATGGAATTGATAGAATTTCAATGTGATTTTTTGCTTAAAAGTGTTGCCTCAACTGTACGAGTAGAATGGCCTTTCGTCGCAACAGGAAACTATCAAATTTCAGTTCGAATTGCGCTCAAAATGATCGCATTGTTTTGTTCTACTTACTTATGTGAATCAATGTTTTCCACTATGAAGATGGTTAAAAGTAAATACAGAAACCGACTCACAGATTTACATCTTAATAATTGCATTCGGATGGGAGTGAGAAGGTACTCACCGAGAATTGAAAAAAATGTGGAGGAAAGTGAATGCCACTAATTATTTTCACTAATTATTTTTACTTTTACTCACTTATTCCAAGATATTTTTCAATTATTATTTTTTTATAAATAAATAATTAAAGTATGCATCTTATGTTTTATTGGTAGTCCGATGTCTTAATTTATTTTAAGTAATATAATAATATTGTGTATGGTACGATAAAGGACGATGATAAAAAAATATAAAGAAGGAATATGTACTCGTATAAGTAGCTCACCAGACAATTTCAATTTCCGAAAGTAGCTCACATACTTGAGTTTGGCGACCACTGCTCTAGAGAGATTATGTTGTTTGAGTTGTAAGTCATATTTTAAAATACTTGCAATGTTGATTAAATTACATAATTTTTCCCTTTTAATGTTGTGCTACATTGCCATGTTGATATATTATATTTATCCTAGATTGTAAGTTTTTTTGGAAGATTTTAATATATCTTTTGTTTTTTTAGTGTTATTGTGATATGTATAGACTTAAATATGTATAAACTTAAGTATTGTGATATGTATAGACTTAAGTATATATAGACTTAAATATTGTGATATGTATAGACTTAAGTATGTATAGACTTAAGTATTGTGATATGACTTAAGTATTGTGATATGTATAAACTTAAGTATGTATAGACTTAAGTATTGTGATATGTATAGACTTAAATATGTATAAACTTAAGTATTGTGATATGTGTGGCGGTCGTCGCACATTCAGTCGCCCACTCGGAACACTGTGGGCGTTCATACATACGGTCAATGACCGATGAAGTGACCTTTGCATTCCTCGACAAATTTAAATAAACAAGTCCGAAGTTCACACGCCGGCCATTCAACCCATAGCCCGGAGCGGACCGCATTCCATACTAGAGCGAGAACGAACCACGCTGTCTCGCCAGTTCCGTAAATAAATTGTCACCTACATACGACATTAACCGTTTTGCTAATGCAGAAACGAGACGAAGGATATCTTGCTCGCATTCCCACACACACGCGGAAATAGAATAAATACCTACGTTTACTAATAAAAACTCTTCTTCTGCATTGATCCAAAACGAGTTTTATTTATCAAAAAATCATCATCATCTCTTCTCTTAAGGACTAGTTCCTAAATATGTTTAGACTTAAGTATATATAGACTTAAATATTGTGATATGTATGGACTTAAGTATGTACAGACTTAAGTATTGTGATAAGCATAATCTTAAGTATGTATAAACTTAAGTATTGTGATATGTATAATATATACTTAAGTATCGTTTATTTTGTTAATAAATAAATAAGAAAATGTTGAACCCGAACAGTGCTCCGTTAGCTAAGGGAGAAGACCTGCTGAGGGGAAGCCCTAATGTCATCGCAGTTGTATCTTAGGGAGAAGACCTGCCGAGGGGAAGCCCTTATGCCATCGCAGTTGTATCTTAGGGAGAAGACCTGCCGAGGGGAAGCCCTTATGCCATCGCAGTTATACCTTTCTGGGATGATAGGATATAGATCTGGTGTTATCAATAGAATTCAAATTGTTGAATGGTAAAGAAATCGAAATATAAAAATCATATTTTTCGTTCGATTTCGACCATTTATATTTTTTTTATAAAACTTATTTAGAGTGCGAGTGAATATAGAGAAATACCAGATGCAATAATATACATAGATATGAATATATAAATATGATTTTAACAATCTGTCAAAAACAATTGCATACGTAATACCGCACATAACAGGCCAGAACCCAGAAGACCCAAAGCCTATTGTCGTGCACGAAAAAAAAAACTATACAATAAACTTCATTAACACATTTCAATTGACTCATTAATATACGTCACATGTAATAAGGGCCAACATTTCCAGGCTAAGGATATGAAAAAAGTTATTAATTCAGACAAACTATTATTAAATACACTTCTTAAAACGAGGAATTAATTTGCAATATCACTAAAATATCCTGAAGTTTTGTTCTCAAAATGGCGTATTTGATACTACGGAAATTACTTCTTCGTCAATTTTAGCATGGTTTCAACCCCCGTGAAAATTGACTTAATTTTCTTTTCGTATCGTCGAGAATTTAAAATTAATTTCAATATTTAGCACGTTATTGTTTTTGGACAACACTCAAGAGTTGTGGCACCCACCTTGTGCTTACGTTTTTCATACCAAGATGATCGTGTAAAATTCGAAGTACTGTAATTTTAGAAAGTTTACACCTTGCAGTCATTTCTTTAGATTTTAGTCTTATATCTTGTTATAATTGTTTTTGCACTAATGCTGTATCTGAAGGCAGTTTTAAATCGATTACCAATCTAATTGAAACTATTTAGCACAATATTTCACTGTAGAATATGGTATAAAAGATTTTCCGTAGACAGCATCTAAACAGTGTATAATTTCTGACAGGCTTTTCACTTCTTTTAAAAGAAACTTGATAACCGCACGATATTATTTTTTAATATATCAGAGTATAACGAAATAACATGTCTTCTAGTGGCTCTAGTTGACGTACCATATTACTGAGCTTATAACTGAAACATTTCCTGACCATGCGGAGGGCGTAGTCGGAATGATATCTGTCCATACGCACTCTTACTTATTCAGATTCAAAACTTTTGGACCTTAGTGGTTTAGGTGGCAAATGAAAAAATTTGAAAATAATGTATTGTGATTTTTAAATAACTTAATTTGAATGAAAAATACAATTTAAATAAATATGTAAATAAAAATAATTTTTATTCAATCAATTTTAGTGTTTTTTTAATTAACTATTGTTAATCATTAATTACTCGTACTATGTCTACTACTATATATTTATTACTCGTACTATGTTAACTATTATTTTTCAATAATTACTCGTACTATGTCTAATAGCATGTATTACGCGTACTATGTAGATTATTATTTTTCATTCTTTACTCGTACTCGTACTACGTTTTCTATTATTTTTCATTAATTACTCGTACTATAAATGGGGTACCTGTCCATAATCACTTTAACTTGTTCAAGTTGGAACCTTTTGGACCTTAGAGATAATCATCAGGTTAAAGCTTTCAAAGATCGAAACGAGGACTTGAATAATGTATGAATGTATAATTTTCTCAATTTAAAAATAAGATAATTTTTGAACACAAAACGCAATCAAGACACGACCGAAACCCATCAAAAATGACTGTCCTCTTCCAATTCTCACTTTCCAAAAATAAATGCTTTCTCAACGAGGTTTGTAAGACGAAACGCGTGACTTGGCGAAATAATAAAGGAAAAGCCGAGAATAAAAGCAGGGGGAGGCGAAGGAAAGCCATCTTTGATGATTATTATTGGAGAATGAGGAAGATGCTCAAGGAATCTTTGGTGCTAATTGTATCAATTGTAGCAAACTTAATGTGGCCGTTACGTTTTATGAAAATCGTTTCTTTATTTTCTAATTTTATTCAATCGTGATTATCGTCAATACGATCTCTTTTAGCGAGAAGGTCGAAAGAAACAAATTAGTTTTATAAATGGAGGCATGTCTTTATTAACATATTATCTTTAATAGTTAATAAAAAGACTGAAATAAGTCGAATTGGTGCTGTGGAAATTGGTCCACTGAGAGGAATATACGGGGTGATAATGTATGACAATACGGAATTAAGTGATCGTTTATTTATTAATTTATATAAATAAACGTTATTATATACCTTATAATAACAATAAAAATCACCAGTAGTGAGTAGTCAACACATTAAGAAGAACATAATAAATAAAAAAAAGTGAAAAATAATTTTAAAACATTTACATCAAAAAGAATCAGGTATCAAATCGTACAAAATCATATGTTACCAACACGATACGAGGCGATCCAAAGGCACATAGCCAGCAATGCGCAGAAAAAATACAAAGACAAAAGACAAATCATTGAAAAAAAAACAAATTAAAAAGAATATATAAAAGATGGAATCAGACAGAAATCTCCTTCAGCACGGGAATAAAATCACAAAAGATGAAATCATACGTGTGCAACTTCAGAAATCTCCTTCAGCACGGAAAAAAGATCACATTTTTTTTGAAAACTACAATGATCAATTACTGTAGTTTTTTTTTCAATGATTAAATATATATGTGAACTTAAGGTTGGTGGGTTGAGTAAGATGAAGGAAAGCACTCTGAGATGACTTGGGTACGTGGAACGAATAACGCATCAATCAACAATTCCCGGGACTAACCAACAGATGGCGCCTCTAATAAAAAATCCATACCATTTTCAGTTAGTTAGAAGTTACGTGTCAAACTTTCATGATATTCCAACATTGTGTCATTGAGTTACAGTGGTTTTAGTGACGCTACTTTTGCTATTTTCAAAACAATGGAAAAAAACAGAATTTCGTGTGTTGATAAAACATTGCTTTTTAATAGGAAAAACTACCGTTCAAACTCAGCGATGGCTTAAAAAGTGTTATCCGGGCTTTGCTCCGTCGAAAAAAACCATTTATCGGGGGTATGCTGATTTCAAAGGCGGTCGTACAGACACAATTATTTCTGAACCCTCTGGTCGTCCAAAATAGGCTATTACATCAGAAAACATGAAAAAACCCTCAAAATAGTGATGGAAAATCACAAAAAAAAGTTGCGTCAAATAGCTGACATCCTGAAGATATCATTTGTTAGTGTTCACACTATTTTGCATGAACATTTGGTCATGAAAAAGTTTTTTTCGAAATGGGTGCCGCGTTTGCTCACAATGGAACAGAAACAATAACGCATCGATGATTCAGAGCGCTGTTTGGCACTGTTTACGCAAAATAAACAGGAGTTTTTGCGTCGGTATGTGACAATGGATAAAATTTGGATCTACCACTATACTCGGAATTAAATCGGCAGTCAGCTGAGTGGAGAGCAGCCGGTGAAAGTCGTCCGAAGCGACCAAAAACTCAACAGTCGTCTGAGAAGGTTATGGCCTCCGTATTTTGGGATGTGCATTGTATAATATTCATCGATCCCCTTGAAAAGGGAAAATCCATCAAAAGCGAATATTACATAGCGTTATTGGAGCGTTTGAAGGCAGAAATTGCAAAAAAACGGCCCCATATGAAGAAGAAAAAAGTTCTCTTTCATCAGGAAAATGCACCGTGTCACAAGTCGACGGTAACGATGGTCAAATTGCATGACGTGAACTTTGAATTGCTTCCGTACCCACCGTATTCTCCAGATTTGGCCCCCAGCGGCCCCATTGGCTGTTCGCAGACCTCAAAAAGATGCTCCAAGGAAAGAGATTTGGTTTCAATGAAGAAGTAATTACCGAAACTAACGCCTATTTTGAAACCAATGGTTTGGTTTCAAAATAGGCGGAAAGCTGGCAAAGAAAAGTTAGGAAGGCGTTGGAATGAATGTATCGCTCTTGAAGGAGACTGTGTTGATGAATAAAGAAGAATTTTGGCAAACAAATGTTGTTTTAGCATTTTGTCCCGGGACTTATTGATCGATGTGTTAAATTAATAAAGACTAGCAAAACAAATATACCATGCAAATGTAAGAAACAGATGAAGTCGAGGAATACCTTATATTAAATCTTTAGATAAAAAAAAACTGACGTCGTCTCTGCCAATCTTGCCCTCCTATTGGTAGGGATTTTATGAGACTCAGCTAGTTTGATAACTTACATCTCAAAGATGTCTTCTTTTCATTGCTTTAACATATGTATATGTGTATTTTCAGGAATAATATACTCGTATATGCATACTATGTTTCTCTCGATTTACGTGTATTTATTTATATAATATATTATTCAATACTCTCACTGCTGCATCACGTGTCTATGCTAGAATTATGTTAAGCACCCTGATTTCAAACCAAAATAGTCTGCGTTTCTATTTCCAGGTTCATTTACCATAATTCTGATCCGTATGTTACCATTGCATTCATAATAGTTTAGTAAACTTTGAAAAATGTTGTTTAAGGATATGTGCTATGATTTGAGAAACTTTTTCTCGTTTGTTGTCATTCGTAGATCATTTTTAAAAGCGGTGCTTGCAGACAATTGCATCCATTTTGTAATATATCCATACTTAAAATAATCTTAATTTCGGTTAAACATTTTTAAGTATTCTTTTTTTATTATGTATTGTACATAAGAAAATTTAAAACATTATAAACTTTAAAAATAAACAAGCAAAATAAAAAAAAACATACCTGAAGAGCTTTGAATACAGAGCACAGCCAACGAAACCAACAAGGGACTTGGGGTCATGAAGGAACCTGATCTCCAATGGACATAGTCCTTCAGTTCCAAGATCGATTGTCTGAATCAACTCCCTCTTGGACCAGCTGTAAAAGTTGATTGACTGGCCATAGGCGTTGATACTTTCTGAGCTATCAGCATCGAAACCTCTGAAAATTGAAAAAAGGTAAAACCCTTGATTTTGATTCTAGTATAACTTCAATATATGTGTATATTTATTTCCAGTTTATAAGCCGACTGTTGACGTAAGACATTATATGTATTGTATAACTATGAAAGTAATTTCATCTATTTAGGCAAATTTGTGGACGGTGGCGATCATTATCTCAGCAAACTTAATTTTTCAGTATCTTAGCAATCTTAATTAATTTTATATAAGCTTTAATTTGGTCGTCATCAGTTATAGTTGGCCTTCCAGAGCTGTTACCATCTTCTAGTGTCACATTACCATTTCGATTTTATACACGCAATCGCTTACTGCATAGTCTGTCTGCCATACAGTACTATTTTTTTGTTTGCATGTTATTTTTCCTTTGCGGTAGTAAAAAGCACAAAGTACCGGAAAAAACAAATTTCAACTTCAAAATGATCAACAAAAAATCACTCAAGCAATTTGGGTAAAGAATGGTCAAAAATACTCAAGAATATTGACTTTCATAATAATATACATTCAGCATGTTGGATGAAGTGAGTAAAGTTTTTCCTAATGACATTTTTCTGAGAAATACAAAATTACTATACTAACAATATGTTTTCACATTCTTTGTATACAGCACATTTATTATAGTGAACATATGAACACGGAGTAATCACTTTTAACGAGAAACATGTTTAAGATGTAAAGAAAACCAACTAGATTATTTTAAAACCAATGTGGTATCAAACCAGGAACCCCCGTTATGGAAGGCAAACGTCTTACCAACTAGACCACGGAGGGCGTGTACTATACATGTTATTTTATACAATAAATCTAAATAAGAGCATTACGAGTCAAAAAAATCTAAAATACGAGCAGAAAAACATTTCTTAGCGTTGATAAAAATATTAAAATAAATTTTAATAATGTATAACATAAATAAATCAATTTCTTTATAATACTCGTATAAAGTTTGATTGAAAATTAAATAATTTTTTGAGTACAAATAAAATTGGAATAATGAATACTCATAATTTGGAATTATTTAACATTTCAAAATTATGAATATTATTTTACAGATAACACTTGACTTGAAAAATCATCATGTACTCGACGTTAAATTTTGTATTTTTTTAGTAAAAAAAAACTAAATGCTTACTTCTTGAAGACTTTTGGAGTTCCCCATTCGGAGGCCACCAAAATATCATGATATGGCTGGTACCAGAAGTCATAACCAAACTTAGCCTTCTTTCCATGAGTCCAGGTTTCTGAAAATAGAAAAAAAAACAGTATTTTAATCAAACATGCTGATAACAGTATTTTAGCTTCGAGTTTATGTGAAGTGTAATGTTGTATTGTAATACACTTCCGTCATAAATAGAACAATGAGATGTGGATTATTTCCGTGTGATAATCTATTTTAACCAACCAGATACACGTTAAAGAGGTCTTAAGTGAAAACCTGATTAGAATACTTAAAAAAAAATGTATTTCAACAGGAATCAAACCAGTAATATATATCCAGGGCTGGTAGACAGGCATCTTATCAACTAGACTACAGTGATCGCTTTTATATACTTTTAGGAACGGTTGTTCCTTAATAGAGAGATGATGAGGATGATCGTTGGTTTAATAAAACTCGTTTGAAATCGGAATATGCAAAGAGAGAGTTTATTGAGAGCGTATGTATTTATAATGTATAGAACGGCGCAGAACATGTCGCCGTCTCGCTTCGCCGGACACAAGGTTATTGTCACGTGTTCCATGTACATTTCATACTACGGTCTGTAGGAGAGGCAAGAGATATGTCGGCATCTCACTCTCGCTGTTCGCTACTAGTGAGTTCAATGACTGCGGGGCGACCTTCGCCCAGCGCCGTCTCGCATTCCTTGCAGAGCGAGTTCAATGACCGAGCGGCCAAAGGTCGCCCCAGTGGGTTCAGTGACCGCACGCACGGTCGCTACATACTCGTATATACACTACTTTTAAGAGGATCTTCCAAAAAATATTGTCTTCTAGTAGTCCTGAAGCTGTAAATGCTACCCATATATCTAACACTAATGAGATAGACTTAACCAAGCCACGGAATCAGTAATAGGAAAATCCCTGTCGTTAAATTATATCCCGTCCAATTGGATCGATTCGAAACAAATTTTCATTCATTCATTCAAATGATATTTTTTTTAGCACCTTTTAGAGTTAACTTTCCTCAAGGGCGCTTTTAACTTGGGACTCGAATTCCCTATTATTAAGCCAATCACATCTGGCAGCTATAGCAGCGTCCGAGATAGGAATGTTTAACACTTTTTTTGTGTATAGTATAATTTTGTGGATATAATATATTTCCATGTGACAATCTCTTCCAGCCAATCAAAAAGTTTATAAATTGATTTGGTATTTATATAGTAGAATTCCAACACCTAAAATAATTATTTGATACTTAAACGTGATAAAAATCTGCCCAATAACTTAAATTGCAGTGACAAATCGGTTTTGCATTCCAAAAGCATTATCAAACTAAAATCAATATATTACTTAAGCAATGTAATGTAAGTTGTTTTATATATAATCATTCTGTAGTAAAATCTGAAAGTTGTTTATGAGTCCTTAAATGAACAATCGTCAGAAAACCCATATTTTTAAATCTGGGTCCCAGGGGGAATTGAATTGATCTACTAGACCATGGAGGCCGTCATTATACGTATGAACGAAAAGTTATATGACCAAAAAGATACGTTCAGAGATATATATTTAAAGATCTGAGATAAAGATCAGAGGTATATATTTAAAGCTGTATAGTTTTCAATAGCAATTTTTTAAAATTTAATTCATAGGTCGCTACAATATTTGGCACATTCATTTTGAGTAAATAGAAAATCTTTTTGAGCTAAAATATATTAAAAAAGAACGGTCGGAAGTTAAAAAATTAAGACTTTTTTTATTCTTGAAGAAAATCTGTCATCACTTTTATTAAAGGTTTCTGCTTTAACTCTGTAGCCTCCGAATTAGAAGATTTAACAATGAATAACTTTGTTATTTCACTTATTGCATTAATTCCCACTACACGTGTTTCTACCTCCTATCCCGAGATTTTCACCAGGAAGAATGATACCGGTTTAATACGAAAACAGTGCATAGGCCAGACTGTTGTTATATACATTATATATAATTTGTATTCATATATTTTTAATCCATTGAAAATCATTTACCAAATTAGTTGATGTTATGCTATAGTTGTTATATCTCAATATTCCCTACATATATAATACATACATATTAACATGCCATTTCCCTGTCGGGGTTATCAAAGAAGACATAATGCCAGATGTTCATATCTCGACATAAAATCGTCACCTCTTCCACGTTCAAACCTCTTGTCATACAACTCCTATGATTTCTCTAATTTTCCACGTGTTCTTCTTTCAAAATATAATTCATCTAATCCAACCATACTTTCCTTAGTCTTCCTCTACTACGCCTTCCATTAACATTTGCATTGTATATTTGTTTTGTTAGTCTATGGTATCTTCATTCATTTGTTCTACGTGCTCAAACAATTACACAGTGCTCTTCTTTATGTTACTCAAGACGAATCATCAAATATCAATACATACCATATACCAATTTAATAATTTAAATGTAAAAATGAATTCACTATGTTTTGTATCTAAATTGCATCTTAAATTATATGACAGTTAATAAAAATACTTCGAAAACCTTTTTCCCCTATAACCATCATACTATCTAAAGCCAAGCGATATTTATTGACAATGTAAAACCTCAGCAAAAAGTTTGCAATTAACTTCCTGTATTGTGGAAATATATTTCTCATACAAGTGGAAAGCTCGTATCGTTTGAAAACACGCTCTTCAAAAAGTGCAACCCTCGCCGACGTGCGCTTCAATACTTTTCAGCGTGTTTGAAATAAATTTTGACCGAGTTCGGCAGCAGTTGGTTTCGACTTTGCATTGTGTTGAAAAATTATCAATCAAAACTTTGGAACGGGCGAAAATGTTTTGATCAATCTGTTGAGGAAATCGAAAAAAGTTTGAAAAAGTTCGTGCGATTTATTATGCAACTGTAAATGTAAGATTGCGCCGTAAAAGCGGTAAAAAAGAATAGCGGGTGTAGCTGGTACTTTTTGTCGAGAACTTAAACAGGTCACAAAACTGGTAAAGTAGGACTTGCGAATGGAAAAGTATCGGGAAAGTGGGAAAGGAGTAAATACGTGTGGCACAATAAAGTTTTTTCTCGTTTTTTCAGGAAGATAGTGAACTATACTTGAACAAAGCTCATTTCATACGATAATAATGGTAAGTAAGTACTTTTGTTTAGAAGTCCTTGTCTTGTATTGTATCGTATAACACTTTTATTCAGTACAGTACAACATGGTAATCACTTTAAACAAACGATAAATATTAAAATAAGGCTTAAGAGATACCAAGACTTTGCAAAAAATATATATGCATACTTGAACTCGCAACGCCCGGATCGCAAGACATGCGTTTTACCACCTAGGTTTTTGGGGTTTCAAATCAGAGCTAAGACAAGGGTGGGGCAACTGGGACACTAGCATCTCATGGGTGCTGAACGAATGAAAATAGCACAAAATAATTAAAAACCGTATTTTAATATTGATATTACACATCACATATTTTTGCCTATGCATGATTATAGATTTTCATTAGGAGAAAGAAGTTTTAGTTAATTAAAAATAACCGAAACTTATTTCAAATCTAGTCATGGAAAAGAAAAGAATGTAATCGGCCTTCCAGAACGGACACGATATTTGGGTGTCATTTCATAAATTTTTTTTTAAACCACATTTAACACACAATCGCTTAGTACATCGTCGCAATACACTAAACATATATTTTTTTAGATCATGTCGTATTTTTCCTTTGCGTTAGTAAAAAAGCATCACACGCAAAAAAAAAACAATTTATTTTATTCCAACTTCAAAATGATGCAAGAAAAAGCATTGAACCAATTTGGATATACTATACGTGGATAAAAATGCGTTAAGCTATAATATTTCACTATAATATACATTCAGCATGTTAACAATCAAAATTATGTCCTAATGACATCTTGCCAAAAGACACGAAACCTCTTCTTTTTATTTGAATGACATTTTAGAACAAAATTATGGAAATAAACCAAAAAATATGATAGTTTTATTTGTCACTTCATTGCATAAAAGTAAGATCGACCAGTGAGCTTATTGCCGTAAGGTTATCTCTTACAACAATTACGCTAGGATTATGGCCATCGATTGATTGTTGAGAGGGTACATATTTGTTATGTTACACATCAAAAGAAAAAAATAGTAGATCTAATAAAAATTACGAATTAAACGTAGAAAATAATGAAATAAAAAGGAAATATATGAATTATTTTTAAAATTTAATATTTCTTATGACTTTGTGAGGGATAACCCGGGGTAACAAAAATATAACGATGAATAGGGAAAAACACGCTTCGTCATTGAATAGACATAATGATTTCTAAGCCGCTTTCTGAAGTGTACCAATTAGGGTGCAAGTCTTAAGTCTACTGAGAGAACGTGGACATGGTACAATATTAAATAGAGCGTAATAAATCCTGTAGAGATAAGTGCACTGAGGAAAACACGTCGCGTGACGATGTATATTATTAAGTAATTAAGGATAAATATAAACCATGAAATGGTGTAATAAGCAAAATGAAATAAAACTCTTTAAAGTGGTTTGAGTATCTCGAAAAAGTAAGCAAAAATGTAATGGAAAAACAGATCTACGAGGGTCATCCAGAAACTAAGGTTACAAGGGCTCCTAAGGCCCAAGGGAAATTTTTTGTTAAGAAGTTGGGGCGCCTGGCGTGTAGGGGGGACCTTAACGGTCAGTTTGTTTGATCCCGCGTGTTTGTCGGCCATTTTGTTCAGTCACATTTTTTTCCGATGGAGAGGTCGTCGCGCGCTCCCGTCAACTCTCGTCCGTGCGAGACCCGCGCGGTCATCAGTTTTTTTACTTTGCAGAACAATACCGCAGCGAATATCCATCGGAAGCTCGTGGAAGTTTATGCTAGTGATGTGATGAGTCGATAACATGTCACGAAGTGGGTTAAGTTGTTCAGAGAAGGCCGTACTGATACTCAAGACGAGGCAAGGCAGTGATTTCTGACGAATTTGTGCAAAAGATTGAAGAACCAGTTCGAAATGACCACCGTGTGACGCTTGACGACCTTCACGAAGAATTTTCTGACATTTCGCGAAGCCTCCTTGGTAATATTGTGTCGGAAAAAACTTGGTTACAAGAAGTTGTGTGCGAGATGAGTGCCCAGAATGCTCACACCGGAGCACCGTCAAAATCGCGTGACCGCCACGCATGAATTTTTGGATCGTTTTGTACAGGAGGGAGAAGCTTTTCTGAACTCTATCGTGACGGGGGATGAGACGTGGGTGTGTCACTACACCCCAACAATTTTCCAACGATCAGGAGGTCGACGAAGTTGTGAAGAAGTGGCTGAAAGAGCTGGCGGCAGAGGTCTATGACACTGGCATACAAAAGCTGGTGCCCCGACTACAGAAATGTCTCGATCTCAACGGCGATAACGTTGAAAAGTAGTTTAATATATTTTTGAAGTATTCTGTGAATTTCAATTAAGTACAAGAATTTTTCGATCTTACATAAATGTTGTAACCTTATTTTCTGGAGGACCCTCGTACGTCACAAAGTGAGTTGCATAGGGCGACTGGAAAAATATAGTTGAAACAAATGAATTAAATGTTGGAAAAAAAGGCCACGAGATTATGTAATATGCAGAATGAAAATGTTCATTGGGTGGTTTGGGTATCTAGAATGAATGAGTGATGAAATAATGTAAAAGTCATATTTATGTTACAAAGTAAGTGACAGAAGATGACTGAAGAAAGTATGGTGGCATGTTGAATCGAGTGAATTGAATTTTTAAAGCAAAAAAGGTTAGAGAAATTAAAACACCTTTTTCCCAAAGCCAATATGTCTATTTAACCATGATATATGCATAAGAGGGTGCCGAATTCAATAAAGGCAAAAAGAGGAAAAAACAATAGGCAATCGATCGGAGCGTGGTTGTTATTGGGACATGAGTTTGAATACTTGGGTTTGCAAGAGGAATGAATTGTAGCAAAAGTTTGTATCAGCTCTTGAGTGTGGTATTTTTTGTTATTTTTTTCAATTATTATGTGCGGTATATTGGGATTAATGTTTTGGTCTGTCAGGAGTAATGAAGTGTGAGGGGTTTGAGTGTCACTGTTTGTCACGTTGATGAGAATGTGCGACGGGGTTTTATATAATCCAAAATCGGAAAGAAGTATGATGTTGATTTATTTTCCTCAGTGAGATACAGGCAAAAGCCTAGTTTACTGGGGGCACGACAAATGGAAGGCAAAACGCCAGATCCATCAAAATTGTGTGTCCAAATTAAATTACCTGTTGTTTTTTCGCAAATTATGTATATTTCTTGTCATGTGTAAAATAAAAAATTAAAGAAGGTGTATAGGATAATGCACTCGTGTAGATTTATCAAATATGAATGTCGAAATATACAAGTCTAGCTCTTAATAATATCGGTCTTCCTCGACAGGAAACGATTTTATGGTATGTACGAGTATGTTATGGTATGAAGAGTGAAAAAAAAGGTATATACTCGTATATGTGTATGATAAATTTGAGATAAGAAAATAAAATTGTAATATATATATATATATATATATATATATATATATATATATATATATATATATATATATATATATATATATATATATATATATATATATATATATATATATATATATATATATATATATATATATATATATATATATATATATATATATATATATATATATATATATATATATATATATATATATATATATATATATATATATATATATATATATATATATATAATATATATATATATATATATATATATATATATATATATATATATATATATATATATATATATATATTATATATATATATATATATATATATATATATATATATATATATATATATATATATATATATATATATATATATATATATATATATATATATATATATATATATATATATATATATATATATATATATATATATATTATATATATATTATATATATATATATATATATATATATATATATATATATATATATATATATATATATATATATATATATATATATATAGTATATATATATATATATATATATATATATATATATATATATATATATATATATATATATATATATATATATATATATATATATATATATATATATATATATATATATATATATATATATATATATTATATATATATATATATATATATATATATATATATATATATATATATATATATATATATATATATATATATATATATATATATATATATATATATATATATATATATATATATATATATATATATATATATATATATATATATATATATAATATATATATTATATATATATATATATATATATATATATATATATATATATATATATATATATATATATATATATATATATATATATATATATATATATATATATATATATATATATATATATATATATATATATATATATATATATATATATATATATATATATATATATATATATATATATATATATATATATATATATATATATATATATATATATATATATAATATGTAAACATCTGTAGCAAGAAATACTTTGGTCAAGGCAAGAAAGTAATAAAAAAACATATATCTTGCGAGATTCTTATAATCTCTAGTATTGAAACTTGACTATTTCACGTATTTTTCTCATTTCACGGCTCAATTTTCTGTCTCACATATGAAAAAGTTTGAAATACAGAAAGTATTAAACCCAGATTATCTAATATTCATGATTGCATGTTCGGAACGAAAAGAAAAATGTTAAACGTTGACCCTACAATCTGAAAAAAAGGTATAAATACGGAAAACTACACGTAAACCTGTATTTGTGGAAGCTTTTTAAATTTTATTTTGCTAGTTAAATATAATTGGAAGCGTTTGAATTTATAGACTCCCCACAGGCATTTTCTTATTTGGATCCATAGAAAAATGCCTCGAATTTCTTGTGCAAATATAGTAAAAAACACGATTATCCTTCACAGAGCTGCAACAAAAATAAAGCTGCAGATCAACGTCAAAATTAGGAATGTGTCATACTTAGGAGATGTTCTTCATGGTTTCTAGAAATAAGTTTTATGGATCATTCTTAAGAGGAAAAATATGGATCGGCGTGATGATGGAAAAATATAGGTGCCCTGGCTCCGCAACATTCCAGAGTGCAAGAGTCCAAGAGGTGTTCCAGAGGAGGTAGGACATAGAGACCTTACCTTGGAGGACCAGCCATGCCACGAGAAGAAGGAAAGTATAAATATTTGCGAAATAATTGTAATGGAGAACGTTCTAAAATATTCATGGAATTATGAAATATTTTAAACATTTATTCTTCCCCATATCTTTCATATTTTCAAAGATATATAAAAAACTTTCAGAATTCAACTGACTGGTCCTTCGAATCCTTAAAATGAATTTCAATATTTTACGTTTATGAGAAAAAAACAATTATGAATTTTCTTCCAGTTGAGCAAGTCCAAGAGAGATTTCAGCAACACCCTGAAACATGTGAAAGAAAATAGATTTGACCATCTATGAGTATGCATATACTTTTACATCCAAAAACTTTTATTAACGCCATGATAAAAACGGCTGTTTTCGGCACCGTATTCACCAACGAAGCCTATAAGATCATTATCAGTCGCATACAGAATAAATTTGGAATGAGATAAAAACTTCTAGATCAATGCAGCACGTGTCAATAGTGTCCAAAATAATAAAATATGATTTTTCTTTCCCATTTGGGAATAGGATAAAAAATGTAGGGATTTGAAAATATACGTATCTATTTTATTTTTTAAACAATTTTTGATAAATTTTGGAATTTTCTTCTGCTTTAATTTATTTACATTTTCAGCACTGAACGTATTTTGTACATACGAATATATTTTTATTCTAGCAGAAAAAAATTGTATACATGAAAAATTTGACATAAGAATAATTTTTCAGGAGTTTTGTCAAAAGAGAGGTTTTGATGTACTATTAGGCCACCCCATACGCAAAGTAAACTTTTTGTCTTAAGGACCCGTCCCAAATGAGTTTGGTTTTTTGGTCAAGAAATAAAGGGGCGATATTGAACCACAAAACTGGTGTTTACCTTTCTTCCAGGGCCTTTTTATTTTCCCTCCCCATCGCCAACTCAACACACGTTGGATACGGGACGAAGGTTTCACCGTCATCATTTGGCGGGAATTTATCACCGGACTTCTCGTTTCAACAACCCATAAAGATGTTGCAGCCGGTGTTAAGATGGCGACAAAGACTTAAAACATTGATATATCGACTCATTCTTCATATTGAAAATGTATGCATTTATTTAATTTATATATAGTATTTACTGACGGAAAATTCTGAAATTCGTATTAGATAAGATTTATTTCTATTGCGACATGACTTGAGTCGATCCTTAAACACTGTAGTTATATTGTGATACATTAGATAGAGTATAAACTTACGAATCTTTCAAAATACCATAAGGGTTGATAAGTTAATACAGAGTAGCTTCACAAAGACTCATATCGCTTCGAAAATGTTCAGCAACTCGCACACGGAATATCATCGTTTAATGAATTTTCCAGCATTGTTATCTTTCACATCTCGGAGAGTAAATTTAAGTTATATACTTAATAAAAATTGTGGACATAACTCAATAACTTCACCGAGAATAATGTGTAATATTGTTCATGTCGTTATTATTTAAGACTTTTATATTTTTTTCTTAAACTATTCATTATTATATCTCATACTCTTAAGCTATTTTATATTAAAATTTATATTTTTTTCTGTAGCTTATATATGTTTCATCAGTTCTTATATTGCTAATGAAACAACTGCATAAAAATAACGCTATACAAATCTCTGTTTATGAAAGACTTCAGTAGATTAAATCTGCCGATCGTCATGGAAATTCAATATTCTTGCCATCGAAACTTGAGGGTTGTTTTTTAAGATTACATGCTTGCTGAAATGCGATAGTTTGATCACAATAAAGTAGATTACGAAGAATAGTCTATAATTCATAGCAGTACTCATAAAAACCTGCACACTTTTAACGAATACACGCATACGTATTTTCTATCCAGAAAGTGGCTGACAATCATACTCGATTACAAAGAATAGTCTATAATTCATAACAGTTCTCATAAAAACCTGCACACTTTTAACGAATACACGCCCAGGCGTATTTCATCCGCAAATGACTGATAATCATAATTGATTACGAGGGATAGCATCTCGTATATATCGCTACGCTCCAGCAGAGATTTAGATATGAGCTAAATTAACAGCAGAGATGAACTAAAAAGCCTTTTGGCTTTTTAGTTCATCACTCTTCATTTTTTACGTTCGACTCTGGAACCAGATTATAGCTAATATAATACTCTCAGTATTGTTAACGTGTTTTAAAAAGCGAATTAAAAACAATACATTTTACTTAAGTTATGTTGTGTTTTTTTTCTGATTTTACAACAAATATCTTTTGTATCTTTTTTTTGTTTGGGTTTTTATTCTTTTAGTATTGCTTGTTTATTTTTCCTGTACACTAAAACTGTAAATCTTCCACCTTTAACTTGAAACTTTGTTAAACAATCGTATGGTGGGCTGGAAGCAATTGCTTCTTGTATTTCATAAATAAATGCTTTTTTTTTAAATGAACAACAATGTGAAATTTTACAAAAAATAACACAAAAACAAATTATTTGCAGATTTAATCCAATGTCACTTTCCATTTAGTAGGTATACGTATTTTTTTTAAACTACAGTTTCAGTCAAATAATAACATTTCAGTTATTCCTTCTATATAACACTGAGCAAAGCGCTAGCAATGTTATCCAAGTCTTAAGCAACAATAAGTTTTTAAAATTAAAAGGATTGAAAAAATATTCTTTCAAATAAGTTTAATTGACTTCAGATAACAACAAAATAAAATCTTTGTAATTGGCTTTATCAAACCTGTTTATTTCACTTTTTGTGAATAAAAAGTGGAATAAACAGTGCTTGATAAAACAAATTTCAATGTCACAGTGTTTATACCTTAACTATAATTAATACTAAAGAGAATCTCTCCAATCACAATGATTTCTCATTCATAATAATGAGAAAACTAATGTTCTTTGTTCACGGAGTTGAAATACATTTTTTTATTTTTAATGTCTACATAGTTAAAAAACAAAACAAATTACTTATGAGATTGTCATGTCTCAGGGAGAAAAAAAGTGTACACTCGTACTTTGCTACGATTACTTCAGTTTCTCATTTTTTAAAGATTTAAGCACGTATGATCTAAAGCTTAAAAAAGTATTAAGAATAAAATATTATTAATGTTCCAGTTTTGCGTTGACTTTTCTGCACTTACAAAGGCAACCATTTTTTATCTCATTTATTTTCAAACATCTTTATATATGTTTAAAATATTCATTAAAATTCAACCGCAAAAAAAGGTTTCATTTTTTGCAGCCTCGCCGATTAAACCAACACCTTTTGCTTTTATTTTGTCCCCGAATCTTTGAGTACGTTTTTTTAACAACCTTTTTCAATTCACAATCGCGCCAAAAGATTTTTCGAGCAGATAGGGATGGGCAAAATAACAAGCTACCTGAAAAAAGGCAACAAAGACATTTTCACCCTATTTTTTCCATCATGACCTGAAAATGCCGAGCATACGCCATCATATTCACAAAACATGAACTGAAAAAATAACAGTTGACAACTATGATATGTTACATTTTAGGATACGTTAAAAATGACAGCTCATCGACATTACTAAAAAGGTAAAAAAGGGTGAAGTGGAAAACATTTCTAAAAAAAAATTGCATGATTCAGTGAATCATATGTTAAAATGTATTTTTACTACAAATTAGTAAGGAATTCTATGTTAGAAAGAAGAAATAATTGTGTAAATAAAAAATTGAAGGAAAGGAAGGAATAAAAATGATTGTGAAAATCAGTTCATGAACAACATTTTTAAGAAGTTTTGGACAATCGATTCAGGATTTCTTGTGTAGTTCTTCTTTCCTTCATTTTTTAGTACAATAAGACCCATTTTATTTCTCCGAATCAGTGAATTATCCTTTGTAAAATAAATATTTCTAATTTGATCGCTTTTTTTCGTATAAAGGGTATATTAGTGGAATTTTTAATACTTATGACTATTTTTTATGTTTATTTAATTTTTTATGTTTTCTGTAAACATATTTCATCGTAAAAATTAAATGTGACAAAATTTGGGGAGAATTAAGCGCGAGTAAATGGAATGTGTTGAACGGGTGTGGGACATTTATAATTGA
Organism: Odontocerum albicorne; assembly: GCA_949825065.1. NCBI lineage: Eukaryota > Metazoa > Arthropoda > Insecta > Trichoptera > Odontoceridae > Odontocerum > Odontocerum albicorne. Next base: position 8,981,853 of record OX463845.1, read on the forward strand.
GTTAAGATCATATGAGACGCGTACAGAACACACAAAATATGGTCAAGGGCTTTCTCTCCCATCTCACATGCGTATGTAGAGTTTTACGTTAAATGGGCTTTATAAAGGTGGTTTTTTTTATCAAACAGTGGCATATTCTTATCCTGTATATGAAAAACAATTCATTAGGGAACGTTCCTTTTGTAGAACCAAGGTTTAGTGATATAAAAAAAAAGTACAAAGCTTAATCAAATAAAAAATACAACAAAATATTATATTCAAAAATATCGAATAAGACTTGGATACTCTTTGAATAATATAAGAAAAAGGATTAAGAAGTGAAATATATTTTTTTATTTCTATTACTTTAGGAACCAAATCGCAATTTCAATTCAGGCAAAAACAGTTGGACAATGTACTGATGGTCTGTCAGCTCTGCGATTGCTGGCGAGATTCCCTTTTGTACGTATTTTTTTTAAATGTTCTAAATTGGTTTTCTGTTAAGTTCTGTTGAAGCCCAATTTTGTTTATTGTAAGAAATTGCCGAATACCAATAAAATCATTAAATTGAGTTGAATAAAAAAGTGTAATAAGTAAAATAATATATTTTCATTGGTTCAAAATAATATAAATATGTATTGTTTGTAGTTGTATATAACAACAGTTTGTCTTACGCACTGCTCTTGCAATAAATCGGGGTAATTCCACCTGAAGAAAATTTCAGGACAGGAGATAGAAATATGTGTAACGGGGATTAATGTAATTAGTAGAATTACAAAGCTATTTATTGTTAACTATTCTAACACAGAGTTCCACAAAGTTAAATCTAAAACCTTTGATAAATTAAATGAAAAATTATAATATTTTACTCTATTTTCACTTGTTAATTTTTTACATATCTACTGAACAACTAACTGTATTAGTTATTTTATTGAAAACCTTCAAGTGTAAGTCATATTTTATACTTTTTATTTACTTATCAATCTAAAAATATCACAAAAAAAAAAGCTACTTAACTAGAAAACAATCTGTCTTTAACCTGTGGACCAGAAGAGGAATAATTTTAAAAACGTTGTAGAGACAGTGTACGGTTCTCAGATACAGATATCCCTCATGCGCTCGCGATCAGATTGTAAAAACGTTGTAGAGACACTGTACGGTACTCAGATACAGATATCCCTCATGCGCTCGCGATCAGATTGTAAAAACGTTGTAGAGACAATGTACGGTACTCAGATACAGATATCCCTCATGCGCTCGCGATCAGATTGTAAAAACGTTGTAGAGACAATGTACGGTACTCAGATACAGATATCCCTCATGCGCTCGCGATCAGATTGTAAAAACGTTGTAGAGACAATGTACGGTTCTCAGATACAGATATCCCTCATGCGCTCGCGATCAGATTGTAAAAACGTTGTAGAGACAATGTACGGTACTCAGATACAGATATCCCTCATGCGCTCGCGATCAGATTGTAAAAACGTTGTAGAGACAATGTACGGTACTCAGATACAGATATCCCTCATGCGCTCGCGATCAGATTGTAAAAACGTTGTAGAGACAATGTACGGTACTCAGATACAGATATCCCTCATGCGCTCGCGATCAGATTGTAAAAACGTTGTAGAGACAATGTACGGTTCTCAGATACAGATATCCCTCATGCGCTCGCGATCAGATTGTAAAAACGTTGTAGAGACAATGTACGGTACTCAGATACAGATATCCCTCATGCGCTCGCGATCAGATTGTAAAAACGTTGTAGAGACAATGTACGGTACTCAGATACAGATATCCCTCATGCACTCGCGATCAGATTGTAAAAACATATTTCTTCATATCAAGCTCAAAAACGATTGAATATTTTGAATTTAATTCAAGGAGGATGGATACAATGTAACCGGTCACATTCTTCAACATGTGATGTGGCCTTTCATATCACCAATGCGGATTAGTTAAGGAGTAGCGTATGAACGAACGAATTAATTAAAATTTCTGTAACACTTTAGAAATCCTAAATTAGATAAAGAGCTGACCCCAAATTGCCAAATTATGATGATTGTTATATAATTTTCGTTGCAAACATTATAATCTGGTGGAATTATTATTAAAAACTTTTGACCAGTTATAAGGATGTTAAATAAGCCTCACGTGACAACCAGATTGCAACTGTTTTTTAAAAAGTCTGTAACAGGTTTGGAAGACAGGTGTCATATCAACGAGACCACGGATGATGGTTCAGAAACAAAATACGAGTATATTAAAAATATTATTTGAATTTATAATTATTCATACATACTTACAAACCAATATTTAATTTCCATGCCTGGATAGGCAAAGATGCGAAAGCTCCAGATATCTTTTCACGACACACATATTACGTTTCTTCTCAGACATATAACCTTCTCAGACAACTCCAACGATTTCTCTGACTTTTAAACATTTCGTTCTTTCAAAATATCGTTTACTTGATCCAACCATTCTTTCCTTGGTCTTCCTTAACCAAACCTTCCACTCACCAACGTATACTTAAAATAAAAATATTTTACTCGCATATTTAATAAAAAAGTTTTCATATCAAAATAAATCAAAATAACCAACGGTGCAAAAGCCTTCTTTGTGGTTAGTCTTACATAGCTGTAACGTAATATATACCTTCTCTTTTTTATTTATGTTTTCCCAAGAAATATTTTACACATTGCGAAAATTCCACACAAATTTTCAGTTCGTTTTGTCTTCGGCTATTCGAAAATTTCCATTTTCGCACACTGACAAATAACTGATGCTTTTTGAGGGGAGGTCGCGAAAAAAAGATGACTTGGCAAAAAAAAATTTATACTTGTCTTGAAATATGTTTTGATGTTCTGCAATGTTACGATTTTTTATTACGTTGGTTATGGAATTGTGTTATTTCATTTTATAACTTTTTTTACACACGGATTGATTTAGTTCGTGCGTAAATCCAAAGTTAGTATAATGTTTTGTCCCATATTTATTTTATTGTCACTCTCTTGAACCAATTTATTTTATTCTTTTATAGCTAAAGATATGTATTTTTCTAAATAAAATATTTTTTAGCTTTTTTTTTGTTTGACTGAACCTTTTTGTTCCTTGATTATTTTGATGTTATCTGAAACATTATTTATTTGTAGGTTTGAATTGGGGTTTAAACATCAATAAGTTGACATGTCACTTAAAGCTTTTGTTATCAAAAAAATACAACTTGGGTTAGAAACAAAAAAAAAAACAAAAGTAAAGGAACCTCTACGGCGTTATTTCGTAGAACTTGTCATTCTAAAAGCGCTTCAAAAACTTATTATTAATCAAGCACCTGTTCAACAAAAACTTCGAAGAAAAAAGGCATATTCTTTGAAACAGTCTAAGATTCATCAGATAATATAAATATTTTAAAACACAGGATTCGTACTAAAAAAAACTGTGTTTCAAAGTATTTTTATTTATTTAACACTTCATTATATAACAATTTGGCGTCAGTTTTTTCCAACCAACCAGACAAAAGTTAATAATGGAAGTTACATGGTCGCAAAATATATTAAAGTAGTTATTCACCTGTATATATTTATGAACAATATACAAAGTAAAAATAAAAGTGAGATCATCAATCAAAGAAAAAAGGAAGAGACGGTGGAGAGGTAAGAAAAATTAGGAATGAAACACGTTATACTAGAAATAAATAGTTTTTTCAGTAGCTTTTTTAAAATATGCCAATGATTGTGTAAGTCTAACATTAATGTGTAACTGGTTCCAGAGTCTCCCTGAACGGACAGTAAAGGACGACGTAAAAAAAAGAAGGCGGTGAACTACGAAATGCAATAAACAATCTCTGTTTATGGTAGCGCAAACCCATGATCGGAAACACGCTGAATATTCTCAGCGAGATAAGAAGGGGCAGCGGGACAGTTAAGGATGTTATACATTAGTGACATTATAAGAATTTTGCGACTATTTCTCACGTTAAACAAGTTTGACTCACTGGTATGAAGTGATGGGATCGTATTTTCGCAGGTAAAAATTAATCTCAGACAAATATTTTGAAGATGCTGTAAATTGTCCAGCAGTTGCTCCGCAAAATCCAAATAATGGAATTCCGACAGTCCAACATCGGAAAAATCACAGGTAGGACGAGCTAAATTTTGGTTTGAGTTGGCAGGAATTTTTGCAACACTTTAAGATAATAAAGGCTGAAGAAGATCCTACGGCTTACTTCATTTTTTTTATTTCGTCATCAGAGATTCTTATATACACGCGTGTATCAATAACCCCCCTAGGTTTTAACTGTTTCACTTAATGGTGTGATACAGTCATCGATTAGTATTGGAGGAAGTAGGTCAGCATTGAATTTGGTGAGAAGCTTAAAATATGTTAATATTGGAAGAGTATCACCTCTTCAAGTGCATGCTTAAACATAAGCCCTTTACAAGGACCTGGACAAGAACAAGGTTATTGGATCCATAGACATATCAGAGCTACTAGTGAGGAATTTGTGACGAGTTGTACCAGATTAAGATCGGGTGAGGTGAAGATAAACTAGACCAAGATCCAGAAATACAATAATTAATGAATATATAAAATAAGCTTGTTATTGTTTTGAATCAGCGATTTTGTTTTAAATAAAGTATACTCGTAAATTTGTTTTGTATTGTGGTATTACAGTATTTGTTCAGTAATGAGGTATTTAGAATTTGAAGGTTTATTGGAAAAAATCGTACAATGATGTTTACTCCTTCAGTCAGATTCGAACGCTACTTGGGGGTGAAGTCTAATCAATTAACTCCAGAGGGTATAAGCAGTAACATATGTTATATGGGTAAAAAGTTAATACATAACAAATGTGGAATAATGTGAGTTTGTCTCGAATATCAAATGTTTTTTTCTATTAAATAAATCATTTTAATATACATACATATATATCACCAAGCCATGTCACTGCCGGAGTAGGCAGAAAGGACAGAGTTCCAGACTTTCCTATTTCGATACTCATCCTTAACCTCCTATATATCTATCAACCTTATCATACAGCTTCTTGGAATCTCTGACTTTCAACGTTAATTTCTTTCTAAATACCATTCACTTTGTCCAATCATACTTTCTTTGCTATTCCTCTCACATGCCTTCCGCTTACATTATTAATATTTTTTTAATTAAATAAATCATTTTTAATGGTGTATAACATCAATGAAATCAACCTGAAATATTTTAAAAGAGGCGTTGAGTGAAAAATCAGAGCTACAATAGATCGAAAATAAACAAACAATTAGGGTGGATTCTTTCTTGACGGCAGCCATGCCTTGATGTGCTAAAGGCCTACCTTGAGTCGATCATTGTAAAGTTGTCGAAGATTTGTCACTATATAACCGCGTTAAGCTTAAAAGCTTTAACTTTTTAGTGGTATTATCATATACTAGTGCTAAGGATTTATACAAAAGTATAAATGGATAAAAATCCACGAAATGGTTTGAAATGTTATTGTTTACACAACTTTTCATAATTCTCGCCGAACCTTCTTAGCGGCACTCCATAATACGACTGTATTTCGCTTTGTTGATTCTACGGATTTTACTTCTCTGAAAAGAAAATCCCTACAAGAGGATAAAAGTCAGTATATAAAATAACCGCAAAGTCTGTGGTCCTGAAATAAATTTTCATTTAAATTAATCATATAATAACATAAGCTTCGTTGAATATTTATTAAATTGTAAATTTATCTTATTTTATTAAACCATTAAAATGCAAGCCGCTCTAATAACTAGGAGTCATCATCATCACCAACAGTCCAGTGGACTCGAGCTTTAAATATAGGCATTACTTTCTTCCTCCACTAGTTTCGATCATGGGCACATTGCTTCTAGTTGTAATCACTTTTCTGATATCATCTGACCCTCTTGCCCTTGCCAAGGATATGTCAGTGGGTCTGGGAGGATCCGATTTTTTATTTATGTATGATAAATTGTCATAAAGAACCTTAACCAGATGGTTGAATTCGTTATTTGTAAAAAAATCAAGAATTCATCATGTCGTTTCAGATTTAAAAAAATCTGCCTTAAAGTGTTAGAAATATAGATGACGTGTGCAACTTATGGAATCACTTGAAGAAAACCTTTTTTGTGAAGTCTAATTGAATTTTATGAATTTATAAATTAAAATTTCCCACGTACACTACACTTCACCCAAAGTCGAATTACTGACTATCACATAACGAAAGATCTATTAAGGTTTCTTATCAAATATGTTTTTTCGTAACATATGCAGTTCCTGATTTAATGGCCGCTGCCATCATCTTTTTCTTATCCTTTCACTAAATATTTATTATTTTTATTTTTTATTAGTCAAAATATAGATTTCAAATCCCAAGCTAGAGCGTTTTTGAGAAGAAACAGATATCCAAACCACGCTTCATAAATTATTATTTTATTATCATTAAAATATTTTTTAAATTAAGAAGTCACTTAAAAATGTACGAGAAATAAATAAATTCGAAACAAAAACTTATTTTTGAATAATTAAATTTTTTTTGTACAATGGTTTCAAGTTCTCGACAAGGATTGTGTTTTATGTAAAAAAATAATTTAAAAGATAAAAAAAAAGGAAAAACCGTTATTGATATTATATGACTTATTTTAGTTTTCAAGTTCATGAAACATACATTTTTAACAATTTACATAGTTTTTTATGAAAAAGCAAGCCATGGAATACGAGTACATGACAATGCAAAAAGCATCCATTTTAAGGATATAGAGAACCACTTGACAGGGCAAAGCCCGTAACGAATTGGTTTCATTTCTTAGTCACAAATTTTATATATTTGTCCTTAATGTTAAAACACTCCGCTGAAATGTTCACTATTCGCATTCATGACTTTCTCAGAACTTTTTGGGTTAAGGTGAACTAAAATACAAATGTTCAGATCATGGAGCATATTTTTATTTATTTTTTATCCACTTTGCACGGATTTCTCCTGTTACACAAAGAGGGTCTGCTTCTAGCGTTAGCTTATTCGTTAGGAATAATATCAGCCAGGATTCTTCTCATACTGCTAGGCGGTACCGAGAATATATCAACCGTGTCATTCAGTTGGTTCAATATCTCTATACCACGCGTGACTGAGTGTTTAGCCATGATATTCGTCCTGTAAATTGGTATGTAGAACAGAGGGTGATTCCTTGCACGGATATATTTATTGGGTACATATAAACTTAGTGCTTCTAGAATCGCGGGACAGTTAAAGGAACCTTGGAAAACCTTTATTAGGAATATCGCAATGGATTCTTGCCTTCTTGTTTCGAGGCTTCTATAGTTACACACCGTGAGAAGTTCGGCATGGTGAGCATATTTTGGGTAATCGCCCTTTGTTCTGTACCATAGATATCTGAGGAATTTTTTTTGTATTTGTTCTATATTGTTTTTATATTTGAGCTGGTGAGTTCAATGTTCAATGTTCAACAACTCCTCATTACACGTTTTACATTTGCACCAGCCATTCAATTACATGTACACATACGTGAAGACTTTTTTATTAATTTTCAGATGAAACTTCACAAAAATTGCGACTTTTCTTCAGGACTGTTCTGTAAAATTTGTTCAAGGAGCCATATAGTTACATAAAATTATTAAAATAATAACACCTTTTAAACGCAATTAAGGTTTCATAAAATAATAAGTATGTTGCAAAAAAATCTTTGATTTCTTCGATTCTTATACTTATTTCTTTGTCATATATCAGAATGTTATTTTTGTAATACTCGTAAACCAATTGAAAAACTTCGAATACCACATAATTTGGAAGGTCATTCCTGGCCCTCGTATGTCGAGGATCACCTCACAATTCCATAGTCAATTCAATTTTTACAGCAAAGCTGTAGTACCGTGTAGTTTTCTTTTTTTACTTTAAGTGAATGAGCCGTTGGACACCAGCAAACTCACTGGCTACACCGCTGTACTGGATCCGATGACACACTGAAGTGAAACGATCGGAGCACATCGGCATGTTTTTTTTTCTCTTTTTTTGAAAAAAATTATATCATGAAAGTTATAGGTGTCCTTATTCCCTTGAATACTAGGCGGAATAAATGCCTGTGCCATTCGAGGGGAGTAACACAGCGAAAGACTCGATCCAGTGACCATACACTTCAATAATAATATTAATACGTGACCATACACCCATAACTTGGAAGATATGCTCTGACTTAAAGGTTCACCGAGCCGTAACACACAAAGTCATATTTGGAGTATAACAGAAATATTCTCCTTGTAATTGTTTATTCTTGACGATTGCCTTTAGTCCCGTTGCGGAGAACTTAAAGGTTTTCTCTTCAACGTAAAATAAAAAAAAACCACTTGAGAAGTACAAGTTCAGTGAAAACCCTGAGGAGAAAAGTAATTTTCCGTAATAAACTTTTATCTCAGATAGTCTCTGGGGATCCTTCAACAAACCCGCTTTTCCGAACCGTAACCCGGAATGAAGTGAACTGTTATAAAAAAGAAAACAAAAATACCTCTTGGTTATGATTTTTAACGGCCAGTAAAAAAACGATTATTTCATAAATAAATACACAGTTGCTTGGTTGTAAGTTAAAGGAGTCGTATGTACTCGTAGAAGTTTTCTCTCCTTGTATGGAATATGACTATATTCGTCTAGTTAACCACAGATTTTGATGAGTTTAGAAGTATTTAAACATATTTAAAATAAACTACTGACAGCACAAAGTTAATATATACAAATATAAGTCACTAAATAATGCTTCGAGTAATACTTCTTCTTGATGAAGATCTTGGACCTGTTATGTTACAAAATCATTCATGAGAGATAGAGGTCCCTGCAACTGTTTTAACTACCTTCCAGACCGGCGATATCTTGTGGGAATCTTATGTGTCACTAAGTCTAGGATATTTTACTGTCTGTTCTATCCATGTGGTAACGCCAGCACCGCATTCTTTTCCTGCTCCATCTGACAATTTAATCTGTGTTGCATGTCTGTCGGATGTCAAAGCTTGTGATCATATATCAAACAGATTTTACTCGCAATGGTTCGTAATATTTTCATCTCGGATAATCAAAGTTTTTTTGTTCGAGTAGTTAATTTTTTAAACATTTTAGTTTATAAGTATTAAAAATTTATTGAACCATTTGTATCTTTTGAAATCGAGATAAAAGCATGAAAACAATAGAAAAGTTTTCTTATTATATGCCACTGAGATTGAATAAAACGAAAAAGAGTTAAGCGATTTATTTTCTATTTGACAAATATTGTTCTTTTCAACTGAACCGTCGTGTTTACGCAGACTGCTTGAAAATATCGGCGTTAAGGGGCTGTCACTTGTGAATGCGCCCGGGGACACATCGGTCAAGTGAAAACTCGACGGGAAATCTAATAACCTTCGCGAGGGTTGCAGATGTTACACCGATATTTGTATGCCTTCAATGCCGAATATTCGTTCTAGGCAAATCAATATTCGGTTTGCGCAAATCTATATTCGTTTTGGGCGAATCCATATTTGTTCTAGGCAAATCTGTATTATTTAATCTGTCTTATTTGATAAATGGTTTGCCCCCGTGGGTCCTACTTCAATTTGCACAGCATTGAAATTTAATTGTACATCTCAATGTGTCGCATTGAAATTTAATTGAACATCTGAATGTGTCGCATTGAAATTTAATTGAACATCTGAATGTGTCGCATTGAAATTTAATTGAACATCTGAATGTGTCGTATTGAAATTTAATTGTACATCTCAGTGTGCCATTGAAATTTGATTTATCATATCAATACATCTTTTTTTTCGATTCCGTTGGAACACATTTTTTAAAGACCGATTCCAGTTTTTTTTTCACTAAAGACTTCTTAAACACATTTTTGTTTAATTGAAAAGTCAGTACACCGATCCGAACATCTGTTGAACAGTTATTTCCCAAAAATCTCTCCGCTCTTGGCAGAAATTGTCCCATGCCTCCCTCATCCCTCAGCCCCCAACCGTTGAAGCGTGTATATCGGTACCAGTTCGAACAGCATTAAGTCTTGTTTGCGCTCCCTTGAAAATGAGGTGAAAGCCTTGAAACCGGTAGGGTTATACCATCACAAAAAAGTGGAATAAACAGTGTTTGATAAAAATAAATTACAATGTTTTTAAACCTCCACAACGTTAATGCCTTAACTATAAACAACATAATAATTTTATTAGAATTCAGAGTTAATTGAACAATATCACATAATACAAGAGGGTGTCTAAGACATATATCTACCCCACCAGAAAAATTGGCGCGAAGCTATGAATGTATATCAATTATGCTTCTTTGAAATGCGTATATTGCGCATGTCTTTGTTAAGTGCTCGGTTGTCTGCCCTTCTTCACACTTGCAAAGGGGTGATTCTTTTAGGCTTCACGTGTGCATTTTGTGTGATTTACAAAACTGACAGAATTAGATTTGGAAGTTGTAGTTTTATTTTTTTCTGAGTGAGCTGAAATCTAGGTTCCTCCATTGTTGAAATTAATAACTGATATATGTATAAATTACTCAATTATTTAATTTCATATCAGAAGTTACAGAGAACTTCATACTTTTTTCGTTTACGTTTATTAACAAAATATGTGAAGAAAACTTATTTTAATGAAAGATAATCTCGGTTTTACGATTGAAATAATAATATACACAGTAATGCAGAAAAAAAGGGTTCACATCCCGAGTAAATGAAATGAAATAGTTAAGTTTAACTGGAAGTTTCAACACTCACGTGTTTGACAACTACGATTAACTTGGGCTGAAAAGGTGAAAGAAAATATTGTTGGCAAAGTAAAATTAGCAGTCAGCCACTATTTAAGATTGTTTGGCAAGTTTGGCAATTTAAGGGATTCAACTTGGCGAAGAAACTGCTGCGGAAACTGCGTACTTTGGTAATAAATCACGATTTAAATAATGGATTTAGACTTAAAAGGCAATTTTTAAAGTGAAGTCAGCTTTTACCCTTAATATTTCAATAAATTGTAAGAAATTTTTCTTACTTTGTTTTTAGTTTAGTCTTTTCTATAAATTTTATATTTGTCACTGTTATTTCTGTCAGAGTGTCATAACAGGCACTGAGTGCAAAACCTGTCCGTCTTCATATGTGCATGTTATATAATAGTTGCTACGACCGTGTCTACATTGTTGGGATGAATAAAGCTTTTGTACATTTTGTGAATGATATTCAAAACAAATATCTATAAAGTATATATTGTATTTTTTACTAAAATTCAAACATTCACTTTATGACACCATATTTAAAAAAAAAAAACAATTATAAAGTTTGTATTTTACCATGTAAAAGACAAACACTGACTAGTTTCGAGAGGTGATACTTTCTCAACGTACAATTAATGTTAGTTATGTATACACTGTACCCTGAGAAATAGAGGTTTATATTTCAAAACTAATCGGCTTATATTTTAAAAGTGGTAAAATATAAAGTTATGATTTTAAAAATATTTATAAAGCATTGCTTAGTGATCATTAGTATCGCTCCAATGACAATAATATGTATATTATTATTTGTAATTTAATAAAATAATTACTATGGGCTCCGCTCCTGCCTACTCTGCGGCCTATCCCCATATTAGCACTGCGCGCTTCCTTATAAACGTTAATAGTATATTGAATTATCTATGTACACCCATTCTTCAAATAGTATTTTATATGTATAAAAGTATTGATTTCTGGTAATTTAAAAATTTTCAATACTGAATAAGGTTATTTAAGTACATTAAATTCGAGTAAAAAATTAAAAGTCATTTACTTTACGATTTAAAATGCTCATTCCAAAATAAGGAAGATTTTTTTAGCAAAAATAAAATGATGAATTCAAACAAATATAAATATCAATTATGATAAGTGAGAGTCTAACATTGATTGCTGTCCCTTGTCAAGTTTCTTGATTTCAGATTATTTAATTTTTTTGATTCATGAAACTCTTTTGTAATAAAAATAATATTTTATTAGAATCAATAAAAAAGCAATATGGTATTTTTTTCTTGCTGGCAACAAAGAGTTATTTTGCTTCTTATCTTTATACAATAAATGATATCAAGCAGCTACGCAGCACTTGCGCTGAAAGGTAAATTAGTTTTGGATACTTACGAGTGACTTCTTTATTGTTTCGTAAGTGACTTCTTTATTGTTTTTTGTAGATTTAAAGAAAAACATGACGCATGTTTATAGCTGTGTATAAAAATATAAAAAAAAATTTTTTTTAAATAAAATTAATCATACTCTATTGATCTATTCAACATTTTATAACTTTACATTCGTAACTTAAACCTTTAAATAAAGGCTAATATATTAAGTAAGATGAAAACATCTCTGAGATAGTTTGGGTATGAAGAATGAAGCGATGAAGAAATACTAACAAAACAAATGTGTAGTGTAAATGAGAGTAGAAGACGTGGAAGAGGAAGACCAAAAAAAATATGGTTGGATCAAGTGAATGATATTTTGAACGAAATAAATGAAAAAAGGCAGAGATTTGGTAAGAGTTGTGTGCAAAGGTGTATGGATGTAGAAGAGGTGAAGGGTGCGTGTGTGGAGATAGGAAGGTCTGGGGCTGTGTTGTATGTTGTATCTGAAATACAGAAATACTACCTATGTTTAAAAAAAAATGAAATAAATGGTTTTGAACTGGATATGATTTACACGTAAATCCAGTCCGTAAACTTTGATACTACACAATCAGTTTTAAATAACTCTTTTTACAACCTTTCTTTTCTTAACTTAATTGGTTTTATATAAAAAAAAATGAAAAACCTTTTTTGCTTATATTCAAAATTTTCGTCTATTTTAGTAGCTCTTAAGAAAAAAATAACATAAAAATTCTTGAGTTAAGAAGAAGTTGGTTAGATTTTAAACGTTCATTAAATCTAAAACGCTCATTTTAGCTGCCTTTTCATAAAATCTCTGACTAAGTGGATTAACAGAAAAAAGTATTCAGAAAAAGCTGAAAAAGAATTCAAGAATTCTGAGAATGAACTTACAGAAAACGCTCTAAGAAAAGTTAGAAGAAATTTTTTAATCTCCTATTCAACTCATTTATATAAAATAACTATGTCTTAAGACGTACAATTTTTAATTTATAAATATGACAGATTAAATATTAGCATGGCACGGCCGGGAAGCGACGTTCATTTGATTTTTCATCCAAAAATTTGATTTTTTAAACCATGAACCATACATAAACTATCGCAAGTAGATAAATATACAAGAACTCGCACACATACTCAATAGCTCGTACGAAAATTATTATTGATTTCTGAAACTAGGACTTAATTATTGTTTTTTTTCCTGGTTTTTCTGTGGAATCGAATCCATACCTGCAAGTAGAAAACAAAAGTATTGCCAATATGACCATGATAGTTGCCTAAAACTAATGTTACAGTAGCATTTAGTTTAATTTTTAATGATATTAGCAATGTGCTTTAGTCATATTCTTATTGTGTAATATTTCATGAATTGATGATCTTTATGTTTGGTTAATATAAGTTTTTTTTTCAAGTAATATTTCAGTCGGACCTAATTCTATCTGCCTCAAAGTATTAGATATAATATACTTTAGAAAGTAGTTGAAGACAGCTCTTTTTAGGAAGTCTTCAAAATTTATAATTACATATGAACAACAGTCGTTCGTTCGATCGTTGCTGCGCCTCGTAGTCGAGGAGCCCCTCGCCATTCCAACGTTGGAAAGTAAAGTTGTGCCGTGGAGTTTTTTTTATGTGAGTGAACTGTTGCACACCAGCGCACTTAAAACTTAGATGTTAAGTACACCACTTAACATCTAAGTTTAATCTAAGATCTGTGACATCTACGTTTTAATCTAAGATTTGTAATATCTAACTTTTAATACGAGATTTTTGAAGATCTGGGCTTGTCACAATCTGATAAGTTGGATGAAGATATTCTAAACAATTTCCGCTTTAAAACCAGTGTTCAGTTGAACAAAAATACGCTGATTGGTCAGATAATAAAAATACATATAAACTAGATAAACATAAAAATAATTTATTCTGTTTTTACTAAAAATACGCTGATTGGTCAGATAATAACAATACATATAAATCAGATAAACATAACAATAATGATTCTGTTATTACTAAAAATACGCTGATTGGTCAGATAATAATATTACATGTTAATCAGATAAACATAACAATAATGGTTCTGTTATTACTAAAAATACGCTGATTGGTCAGATAATACAATAATATTACATGTAAATCTGATAAACATAACAATAATGGTTCTGTTATTACTAAAAATACGCTGATTGGTCAGATAATACAATAAATTACATGTAAATCTGATAAACATAACAATAATGGTTCTGTTATTACTAAAAATACGCTGATTGGTCAGATAATAATATTACATGTAAATCAGATAAACATAACGATAATGGTTCTGTTACTTCTAAAAGCCAAACATTTCTAGCCAGAACAATTTGGAGCCTGTGTGTACAGATATCACGCCAGTCACGCGAATTGAAAGATCTTAAAATACTGCCTACGGAAAAGATATTCAGAAGTGAGCATCTAAAAATATTTTTATTTCTGGAGTGTTTTTGCTGTCTTTCGAAAGAATCTTGATACCCGCGTCATATTGAATTTAAAAATTTCATAATATTATATAATATAATAAAACAGCACGTCTTGTATTGGCTTAAGTAAACATACTATCGAGTGTAGACGCATCTCTACAACATTTTTTGACTCTTTTTCCACGTCCACGTTTCACTCACATACATCAAAGACGATAATAAAATACTGTTTTGGACTATCATCTTAGCAGATTTTGATACTCGCCAGTTTGAATATATACGTTTTAGAGTACCATTGAATTTATTACCTATTGCAACACGTCGTATATAATCGAAACTAAGTCTTGCAGCTGTTTATGATAATTCTTAATGAAGGTATTTAATAATAATTAACTTCTTCTTCCTGGCACTTTCCCAACTCATTGCCTAGGTAGGCTGTTGGTGTCGGTTCTTCTCGTTCTTAGGCTGTATATTCTTCGGCTCTGAGTATCGTTTTCAACTAGGCCGTTTCTCTGCAGGATTTTGGAGCATTGAGTCATCCAGGAGTTCTTTGGTCTTCCTCTGGACGGCCACCGAGGAAGATCCACAGACATTGCTTGATTTACAGTATGGTCTGGTGGTCTCCGTCTTATGTGCCCGTACCATCTCAGCTGTCGCTCTTCCCGCTTACTATTTATGTCAGTGACTCCCAGGCTACCACGAATGCGTGAGCTCTTAATTTTACCTTTCAGTGATACTCCTGCCGACCACCTAAGCATTCGCATTTCTGCTGTTTCAAGTTGCCTAGAGTAGGAGTTGTACATAGTCCAGCATTCTGGGCCATACATAATTGCGGGTCTAACGATAGTCTGGTAATAATAATAAACATTTAATAATAATTTAAATTCGATAAAAATAATTTGACTACTTTTCCACGTTCATATATCCCCAATATTCCTCTTGTATCTACCAGCAAAAGCGTAGTTTACAGGTTCATGACAAATGACGGGCAACAAACCTGGATCTATCTTGTTCGAGTGTCCACTTGAAATACCACTTGTTTCATGTGTCTTATTTTTACCTCTTTTTGAGAATGTAAAAAACATCATAAATAGATTTTAAAAATCATGTAATATTTTATTTATTATATTTTTATACAGGAATCGGTTTGGTTAAAATATGTGAACAAAATCGGATAAAACAAAATTATTTATTGACACTAATAACTTGACTCACTTTTTGACCCATTTCTCCAATGAACGGCGGGTGCTCTTCTGAATTATTGATAACGTTAAATTTATCTGCACCACTGCATCCCGTGTCAATAACCAATAAACTTCCAGTCTGATACAAGGAAGAAGAATTCCCCGTCTATATTTCCAGTGAGATAGTAATCTGGTGGGAAATCTTCACCAGAAAACCAAACCTTTAAGCAGTAAGGTCGTTAATTTCAGAAACTCGGGAGTGTTGTGTGAGCTAACATCCAAAACTACAAAGGATTTTCAGCCTTATGCGTCGTTATCGGTGATTTTTCTTTGGAGAATGCCATCCAATTATAGTCCAGTCACGTCATTGTAAGACTTAGCGCGTCATCTTGAGGAAATTGATGGCACCTCATATAGCTTTAATACTACTTACAGGATGAGAGGAACTTTGCTCAAATTTCGTCAACTTAAAACGCCTCGGTCCCTCAGAGAGAATTATGCCCCTGTTTAATGAAAGTAGTTTTTTCAGCGTCTCGTCGAGACTTTTCATTTTAACTTTTTTCTTACTCTCTTAGGATATTGGGGAATTTTTTTTTTGCCTTCATTGTTAGTTATATTTCATAGTGTTTCCCATATTTGTGCCATCAAGGAAGATTTATTAGGACATTTTGAAAAACTTGGATAATATCATATATATCTTTGAACTTCGAATTTGCTTATCGAGTTAGTAAAAATAAAGTTATGGTCGTTATATAACATATTGTGAAATATTTTTCATAATCATCACTACTATACTAAATCCTTATTGAAGTGGACAAACAAAAACTTTTCCATCTAATGCTGTCTTTACTTATGTAGCATTATTATTATTCTTTTTAATTATTTTCTATCCACGTTATTGATTTTTAAACTGTTATGTTTCTTACGGGAGAAATAGACTCATAATATTATCTTCCTTCGTATTTTTTCTGCCGTTCATGACACCTTCATTAATAGTTACGTGACTTTTCTTTGCGTATTAAATTACTTAATAATTTTGTTTTTTAAATGTAGCCTGCAGCTTACTTACTGAACTTTTGCCTTTATTAAAAAATAAATTTGTTTATATTAAACATATTGAATTATTTTTAATTTTTTTCATAAAGCTGAACCAAGTTTTATATAATTTTTAGATCATGTTTTTATACGGTTTACACTATTGTAAGTAACAGTGATGATATATGGACGTAATAAAATAATGAAATAAACAAAATAAATTATGAGTATATGTATGCACTGATAATAATGTGGTATATCAATGAAAAAAATTATTATGAGTATATGTATGCACTGATAATGATGTGGTATATCAATGTAAAAATAATTATGAGTATATGTGTGCACTGATAATGATGTGGTATATCAATGAAAAAAATAATTATGAGTATATGGATGCACTGATAATGATGTGGTATATCAATGAAAAAAATAATTATGAGTATATGTATGCACTGATAATGATGTGGTATATCAATGAAAAAAATAATTATGAGTATATGTATGCACTGATAATGATGTGGTATATCAATGAAAAAAATAATTATGAGTATATATGTATGCACTGATAATGATGTGGTATATCAATGAAAAAAATAATTAAGAGTATATGTATGCACTGATAATGATGTGGTATATCAATGAAAAAAATAATTATGAGTATATGTATGCACTGATTATGATGTGGTATATCAATGAAAAAAATAATTATGAGTATATGTATGCACTGATAATGATGTGGTATATCAATGAAAAAAATAATTATGAGTATATGTATGCACTGATAATGATGTGGTATATCAATGAAAAAAATAATTATGAGTATATGTATGCACTGATAATGATGTGGTATATCAATGAAAAAAAAATAATTATGAGTATATGTATGCACTGATAATGATGTGGTATATCAATGAAAAAAATAATTATGAGTATATATGTATGCACTGATAATGATGTGGTATATCAATGAAAAAAATAATTAAGAGTATATGTATGCACTGATAATGATGTGGTATATCAATGAAAAAAATAATTATGAGTATATGTATGCACTGATTATGATGTGGTATATCAATGAAAAAAATAATTATGAGTATATGTATGCACTAATAATGATGTGGTATATCAATGAAAAAAATAATTATGAGTATATGTATGCACTGATAATGATGTGGTATATCAATGAAAAAAATAATTATGAGTATATGTATGCACTGATAATGATGTGGTATATCAATGAAAAAAATAATTCTGAGTATATGTATGCACTGATAATAATGTGGTATATCAATGAAAAAATAAATTATGAGTTTAATAAAATTATGAGTTTAAAAAATTTAAATAAGTACGGAATAAATAAAATAGTGAACTAGAAACAGATGAGTTTAATATCAAATAAAAAGGACTCTTATATTATATTAGGATAAAAATGATAATAAATATTTTTTAAACAATTTTTTCTTTATGGAAAAAACTATAAAATTCTGTATATATACAATAAGTAACTACAGAATGGTCGTTCTATTTTTCTACAGATGATCTTAGAGCGAAACGCGTCAGTGGTCTTAATACAACTTGTCGGACAGATATCAATAATTTTATTGTTATTAAATAAAAAATGTGAAAATTTTGGATTTCCACAAAAAAAAAACACGTTTGAAAAACTGTTGATAAGATGTTTATTTCCGAGTTACAAACATATAATTAATAAATAAGTGATTATAATTTTAGATAAAACTAAAACCAATTAATAGTAAAAAAAATGTTACACTTTCGTCGTACACCGTACAACCTGCCTGGTCGTGCGAAATTTTCTTCCAACCAACTAGAAAGATGTTAAACAAGCATTTAGTGAAAACTAGATTGGAACACTTTTTTTCAAAAAACTAGGTACCAACAAGAATTGAACTCGTAACCCTCGGATTATGACGTGCGTCATACGAACTATGTCGTGGAGATCGTCAACATTATTAACAATAGTAAGAATAATTAAATTATATAAAACATGCCATTCTAATGAGGTTAGTCTAATCCACCTTTAAAAATAGCAACAAAAGTATTTTTTTTAGGAAATTGTTTAATTTTTGAGTAAAATTTTCGAATTATTTTGATTAAATTAAATGTTGTTGAGATTGTAATGCGGTTGGAATTGTGTATGAAATAACTTGAAATTGAAGTATGCGTGTGTAAGGACATGAATGTTTTAGCTGAGTATTTTAATATATAGGACAAATGCATGAAGTTTGTCATTAACCTTTCATATTCAATACACATAAACAAACATGTAAAAATGAGCAATTTAAAATCGAAAAAAATAAGAATATTCATAGCCAATCGTTTAAATTAATTAAATTTGAAGTCAAAAGTGATAATTATTGAAATATAATTGTTGAAAACATGAAAACAATATCGGCCGACGTACACAAAATGAGCGAAGCGACCACCTCACATGGATGCTCGAAAGCTACTGAAGCGAGCGAACTGAGATTCTATTTCTTGCGTTCCCATATACCGAAGAAGGGTGAGAGTGTGAGAGTGAGACGTGAATAGCGTCGTTTTCTCACCCATAGTGGTTTTTTGAATGAATATACCTACGTCACGCACTGGCACACGTTTGATTGTATTGGTGAATTTATTCCCGATTTTCACAAAATATCTCTGATGTGGCCGATAAGTGCTAATTATTATTAATATTATTTTTTTCATTCAGTGCGTAAATGTATTACGGAGGAATACCTAAAATCTGAACCCAGTATTTATTATATTGGGTGTTAACATAAGTTGTGTCCGTTTTTTCCAAATGAAGAGAACAAGAGGACACAACAAAAAAAATTATAACAAATTAGTCAATAATGTATTCTCCTTCATTATTTTACCACAAATTAGTCAATAATGTATTCTCCTTCATTATTTACAACTTGTCAACGTTCTACAAGTTTTTCAATGCGTGTGCGATAAAAACCATCCGGTTTTGACTCGAGGAATTCGTCCAACCATGCCGCGCAAATTGTTCGAAAGCGACCGGAAAAGGTAGAAACCGACGGCGCGAGGTCTGAAGAATATGGCAAGTGCGGCAGGACTTCCCAACCAAGCGTTTGAATGGCATTTTTCGTAATGTTGGCGATATGAAAGCGGGCGTTATCGTGTTGCAGAATAAAGCCATATTGCCGATCCGGCCTTTTTTGTTGAATTGCAGTGTTGAGCCGCTGCATTTGCAGAATGTATAGCTCCGCGTTGACTGTCTGATTGCGTTCAAGTATCTCGTATCTAACAGATGCAAATCATCGTCTTGCGCGGATGCAAACCTTGTTTCGCTATAGGAATTGCTTGTTGACCAAAACTCACATATTCTTTCCATTTCTTCATATTCACATAAAGGCGCCATTTTTAATCACCAGTAATGATACGGTAAAGGAACCTTGGCTTGTGGCCATGCGTAGCTCGATGACGCGCGAGCAAACCAGCAGAAATTATCGAACGTTGATTTTTGTTGTTTTCACTCAAACCATGTGGAACCCAAGCGCCGAAGTTCTGGACTTTTCCCATTGATTTAAGATAACGGTATACAGTCATGTGACTACAATTCATCTGCTCAGCCAATTCTATGGTGATTTGAAGGGGATCTTCATGAATAATATGGTTTAAGCGGTCCTCATCGAAGTCCACTGGTCATCCGGAACGCTCCATGTCTTTCAGGTCGAAATTACCATCTTTGAAACGCAAAAACCATCGATGAGCTGTTCTTTCATTCATAGCATCTTCACCGTACACTTCGCAAATATCGCTAGCAGCTTTGTTCCCTCAATTGAACGCGAACAGAAGGTGTGGAAAATGCTCACTTTCGTCTACTTGACATTCCATCTTGAAGGTTTGTAGCAAATAAAATAATACATGTAACGTAAAAGCAAACACAATATCTTAAATAGCAGAAAATTTTCTTTCGAATGACGTATATATAACCTTTACCATTTTGTGTTACTTTTGGTGCTTATTTTTAAATTTGGAAAAAATCGGACACAATTTATGTTAACACCTAATATTTATAGAGATATTAAAGTTTTTAGAAGCAATGTGTACTAGTTACACATCACAGGGAAGGAAGGGTTAAGGAAAGAGGTCACTTTTTTGCGTACCTTGCCTAGAGAGTGATTTTCTATATCCACAAAATGGTGTCAATTTTATCTTGATATGTACTTGTAATAGACGATAAGCCTTTCCTTAAAAAAAAAGTTATGTTAAAGTGAATAAATAAAATAGAAAGCTGTATTATGGATAGTGAAAACATAAAAATACTTGTATAATGAAGAAGTAAAATGGTTGTATTGTGGATATTGGATAAATTAAAATATGTAAATTGTAGATAATGAACAAATATTTTGGTTGTATTGTATATAATGAATATAAATAATTGAGGAGATTAGATAATACTGATTTTGTGGATAATGAATAAATAAAATATTTGTACTGTGGTTAATAAATAAACAATACAGATGTTTTATGGATAGTGCAAAAATAAAATAAAATAATGGTTTTATCAATTAACATAGGATTTTTATTTCTTACAAATAAGTTTTACGTGAAAATTAAAAAAAATATTTAAAAAATTATATGAATGGCAATCCTTTGTGATCGAGTATGATTATCAGCAACCCTTCAAAAGGAAAACACCTGTGCATATTTTGTTTACTGTGCAAGCCGTTGCACTTCAGCTAGCACACAGTTTTGATAGACCAAACCCAAAGCTATGATATCAATGAGATTATTTTTTTTAGGTGATCGGCAGGTTTTATCTGATAAAGCCTTTTGCTAAGCAGAGTTTTATACAGCACTATTTTCGTATTGATTAATGGCACTTGAAGAATTTACGATAACCAGCATATAAGCTTCAGAAAAACATAAATTCTAATGCAAAACAGTCTTACCAGCCGGAACTGAATTAGCCAAGAATCGAACCTGGGATGTCCGCTTGCTTATTGTGAATCCTAAACGTTAGATAATAACCGCCGACGATTCTAACAAATAAATTGTAGGGGATTAGCAGCATGAAAAATAAAAAATAAAGATATTAAAATAAATGTTTCGAACACAGAAAGATTACGCCTCTCATTAAGTTGCTAATGAGAGGTTGCCAAGAGGATAAAATATATGTATTTTATAAAAGGGCATATTTTCCGACCTTCTTTTACTATTATAATTACTGACTTATTACTGGATAATAAGATTGAATCGAGATGAGGGAGTTTTATAGGAAAATTATAATCTCGACAGAATTATAATTTAATTGGATAAAGATAACAATTGGATGAATATAAGAATGGGGGTTTGAACACATTTTTAGAGAGTGGTCAAGCGACGTAATCGAGCATCCGGGTTAAGAACTATTAAAGTAGGCACGGAATTCACGATAACTCATTGCACGGGTTGGTAGCAAAGCACTACCATACGTGTGGATATAACGCACGTAAACATTGCACGGGTTCCTAGACTCCACGCGGACACCGCACTCGAAACTATCCCCGATCACATGCGAGCTCTGGCCGAAAGGTTTTACAGTTCAATATCAAGACATCCCAACCCCGTCATACAAAATCTCGGAAACTACAACGCGAACACCAATTACAAGCACCCACGTCCAAAATCTATTCTCCGCACCCGCCCACCCGCAAACGCCCCCCCAACTGCAAATGACCCCGTCACTCTGAATGCCCCCCCGTCTTCTACACCATTTTCTACACCATTTTCTACACCATTTTCTACCCCTTCTACACCTATTTCTACACCGACACCTCAAGCGGCAGACGACAGCCTCCCACCATAGGCAATCGCGTATTTCCCATATTTATGTATTAACATATTTTTAAAAGTCACACACGTCTCCCCAAATACCCATATTTATATACAACATCCTATGATTTACTCACCATCATCTCACCTCCATTTCTTTCTCACCACCCATCTAATATATATAAGCGTGTGTGACATCGCACATCCACAAATATATGTATATTCGTATGTAATATAATTTATATAACATCACATGTATACAAGTATTTAACGTCTTATTATTTCTCATAATCATTCATCAAAAATTACATAAAACTATCCCTCCCCGTCTCCTAAAACAGGAACCAAAATATCCAATTAAATATCATATCAGTCAGAACTTATCCGATGAAGGAGTAAGGCGTCCTCCCATTGGACCGAGACTCCGAACGAGATATTCATCACTTGGGTGCACGGGTTGGTAGCACAGCACTACCATACGTGTGGATATAACGCACGTAAACATTGCACGGGTTGGTAGCACAGCACTTCCATACGTGTGGAGATAACGCTCGTAAACATATTCGGTACCTACGAATATTGTTAACTCTTGAACTCTATTACCAGACTTGATGACTTACATTGTTTTCTGGGTACCAATGGGAATCAAACCCGAAACTTCCTGTTAGAAGTCAGGCGTTTTACTAACTAGACCGAGAGGTGGCCAATCGTTTTAATATGCTAAATTAACTATTGCTCTGCGTGATACAATGGAAGAACTTTCTAGGCTAGCGTACTTAACTTCTTGCTGCAATAAAAGCCTGATGCTTCACATAAATATTTTTTCCTTTTAATATTGAGCTAAACTCAAAGTATAAATATAGGGGATGTTAATTATTGAATGATTAATAGGACCAGTCTCAAGAAATCTAACTTAAAGTGGAATTGACATGAACTTTTTCCTCCAAATTTAGCGTCTCCTCTTCTGCAACATGGATTTTGAACTCAAATTGGAACACAAATAACCCTTAAGATATCATACAGAAACGTTCAACTGAGATAGTTGATCAAGTTTGTAATGAAGACATCATGAGTAAAAATCATCATCCCTAGAATTTAGGATGGATCTAGGTTACCTGCAGTGTCCTCTGTTACCAAAATTCTTCACTGATTGATTTTACCTATAAAGGATATGTTTGCAGAAGCCAAATTGAGATGGACCAGGTATGTAATACACATTGACGATTACAGATGTCTAAAACGCGTCAAATAGGGTAAAAAAATGGGTAAATTAAGAGTCGATAAACAGAGAAAGTGCCATAAATATGGTCTGCAGGAGTATCTGATTTCTTGCGGGTCGCCTGAGTGCTAGGAACAGGTGGCTCAGGATCGTGGAAAATGAAGAGTTATCTGTTCTTGGGATGATGGAGCCTGAACAATTAGACGTATGAGTAACGTGATTAGGAGGCTTAGCAGGATCCTAATGTTTTTAACGTCTATGTACGTAAGGTAATGCGCATCTAAGATCACGTTATTATTGCACAGAAGATCACAACACAGATTTCAGAGAAGCAGCTCGAGATAGAAGTTGGAATAGTGAAGAGCGAAGAGATCTTCGATTACGAGACCTAGCAACGACGAAAATACCATATGCGGCAGTTATCTGTCACATCATTTAGTCATCTCAACTTTGATTTCTCAATTCTTTTACTTCTCATCGAATAGCTGAACACCGCATTTTTTGCAGGGTCAGTGTCCGGCATGTGGTAAAAATGGTCAATTCAGCGCAGTTTAGCATTTTTTATAAATTTTCTATACTAGTTTCGAACCATACAGGGTTAAAATAAAATAGAAAAGTTTAACCGCAAGAGCCAAATATCTAAGAACACATAATACGATGTAAAAAAAACGTTATCTTGCATTTAATCTTGTAAGGAAGGCATGCGGGAAGAAAACGAATCTACTGGTTAACCAGCTGCAGTTGTTCTAGTTACTGTAGAACCATATTTTCGCACAAAGCTAATGCCTCAAAAATAAAAAAAAATTGCTATAATAGCTGACCTCCGGTGGCCACCATACTTTCAACTTTGGTATGTTCGGATATCAAGATGATCCAACAGGCATCATCTTATTCGTCCTACTTTGGATAAATATGTGAATATATAATATACTTGTAATATTTTTTACCACTGCTAATGGTCGGTAGTTAATAAGCTAATGAGATTTCTTCTTCTTCCCAGTGTCATGTCAGGCCAACGTTGAATGTCACTCGAGAGTAGACATCTTTGTCCCCGGCAGCCCGAAAAAGATCCCCAACGCCCCTTACGCAAGTCCAATCACGTATATTGCGGAGCCAGGAGATTTGCCTCCGACAACACCTCTTCGGCCTTCTATTTTGCCTTGGATGATCACTAATGAGA
The DNA here is from genome assembly GCA_949825065.1 of Odontocerum albicorne. Classification (NCBI taxonomy): domain Eukaryota; kingdom Metazoa; phylum Arthropoda; class Insecta; order Trichoptera; family Odontoceridae; genus Odontocerum; species Odontocerum albicorne. The sequence continues at coordinate 9,006,813 of OX463845.1, forward strand.
TTTGATAGCAAATTTATCAGCAATCTAAGCCAAGACGTCTACATATCCTAAGTTTCTGCAAAACGATAATATTATCTATCGAGTCCTGATATATAAATAATCAATTGAAGATAATTATTATATGGAAGCTACTTCATAAACCCAAGTTGATCTTTTTTTTTTGTTGATCGTTTATAAATTTCCCCTTTTCTTGGGGTTTATAATTCCACAGTACTTAGTTTCTTAAAAGATCAAAATACAAAAGGACAAGTGAAATGGCCAGTAACAATATTTTTAGCGATTTGGGTCACCGCAATGGAGACTTTGGCGAAGTTAAAATAAATTTGTCAGATTTGTAAAAGCTATTCTCGTACAACGGTGGGTTCGTGGGGACAATAGGTTCCTTCAGACATCTTAAATTACGTCAATTCTTCAGATTGACATAGAAAAAAAAAAGATGTATTCGCTCTCTCCGCATTTTTACGATTCGTCGTAAAATTTACAAATCGAAAAAATACGTCATAAAAGATTTTTCGCTGTTTTTGGGGAACGGCGAAAAAATGTTTCACCTTTTGAGATCAAAATGAAATAGAAAATAATGTATATATTTGCGATTGGAAATACCTCATGTAGGATATTTAAGAATAAATCACATTTGTACCTATTTGAAAAAAAAATGTATTACTTGACGCGAAAATTTAAGCATGAATATAAAATTTTATTTTTGAAACAAGAAAATTGTTTAACAAAATAATTATCAATAAAATAAGGAATTGAAATATTGATTTTACAACATTTTAAATTTCCTTAAATATCTTCACTTCATTAAGAAAGTAATTCTTAAATTGCGCATGATTCATATTTCTTTTTCATTAAATCTTTACTTTTGTTATAAGGGAGATTATATGAACCTTAGACAAAAAATTCTGAGAGACACAATGAGAAACTTCCTTATCTGGTTTATTAAATTAGGAGCAATTCTCCTTATATATTCGCGAAAAATCTACTTTCTTTTAGAACATGGACGTTCTCTTCGACTAGGCGATAAAATATTATTTTGCATACCAATACACAAAAGCATATTTTACACATTTTCCTTTGCAACTTCGCTAAATGCGACTATAAAACGAACTTTCAAGAGTTATCCGATGTGCCCTATCATTATTTACATTTAAGAGGGAATTAAAAATATATTATTTTGACAAAATTTGTGGTCTAGGTTGCGGGTTTGATTCCCGCTGGAACCCAGTAATTTTTTTTTAAAGAGGGTTTCCTCCTGGTTTTCACTTAAGGCTTCAAATATTTTTCTGGTTGGTTGGAAAAGATTGCCACATGGCAGTTATCTTATAAGATTGTACTGTATACATTAAAAGTGTTATACACGATTCGTTTGGCCACTAAAATGGAATATATTGGGTTTGATCGGAGTTTTGGGTTTGATCTGTCAAAACTGTGTGCTTGTTGAAGTGCAACATCTTGCATACAGAAACTAATACACGCACAGGTGTCTTCTATTTATCAGATGGTTGACAATCATTCTTGATCATGAGGAATTGTCTATGATTCGGAAAAATAAATTTATTAGATGAAGATGAAACCAATCTCAATATTCTTCTCTTCTCCGAAAGAACATCTGTGGACCAATAGAGATATAGTTTAAAATCAGTCCGTTCACAACCCTCGAACGAATATAATTTTTTTAGATGCGGGCTAATGTAAAAATATATGTATGACTAGCATAGCAATATTTAGTGTTAAAAGGATGAACATTATTTTTTTTCGAAATTTATATGTTATGGGTTGTCTAGTTATAAAATAAAGTAAGACGAGGCATTCGATTTACTGGAGATAAAACTTTTCCTTCGGTCATAACTTTAAGTTCAATACTTAATCGAGTCCCTCGATAACGAAGAAAATAAATTCTTCACTCCCTACCTCTCCTCCATAATAAAAAGGGTAAGAGTATAATTTAAGCCGAACTATTTCTTCATCAAAATGGGATAAGAGTGTAATGCAGGTGTAATTAATATTTCTATTTAAAATAACTGGTAGATATTTCTTCATCAAAATGGGATAAGAGTGTAATGCAGGTGTAATTAATATTTCTATTTAAAATAACTGGTCGATATTTCTTCATCAAAATGGGATAAGAGTGTAATGCAGGTGTAATTATTGGGTGTACAAATAAGTCACCGCCGTTTGACAAAAGTTGGCGCCACCAGTAAGTTATGGTTAAAATTGTCAGATGTAAAATGTCATTATCGTAAGGTTGGACATCTGTCAACAACATGACCTTGAAATATTAGTGAATTTTTATCAGTATAACATATTTTTTTGTGTTCGAAAATGTCAAGTTTTGAGCCGAATAAGCGTCATTTGCGGGAACTTTTGATTTACTTCTTCAATTTGAAGAAATCTGCAGCTGAGGCGCATCGATTGCTTGTAGAAGCATATGGTGAGGCTGTCTTAAGTGAGAGAAGTTGTCGTGAGTGGTTTCAAAAGTTTAAGAACGGTGAATTTGACATCGAAGACAAAGAACGTAGCGGAAGGCCGAAAGTGTACGAAGACGCGGAATTGGAAGTATTATTGGATCAAGATTCGTGCCAAACGCAAGAAGAACTTGCACTTACATTAGGAGTGACTCAACAAGCAATTTCACATAGGTTGAAATCATTGGGAATGATTCAAAAACAAGGAAATTGGGTTCCATATGAACTGACACCGAGAAACGTTGAAAGCCGATTTTCCACATGTGAAATGCTGCTTGCCAGGCATAAACGAAAGGGTTTTCTGCACCGTATAGTCACTGGTGATGAAAAATGGATCCACTATGATAATCCAAAAAGGAAGAAATCATGGGGAACCCCTGGCCATGCTTCAACATCTACAGCTAAGCCAAATATTCATGGAAAAAAACTCTTGTTGTGTATTTGGTGGGATCAGCTTGGTGTCGTGTATTATGAGTTGCTCAAACCGAACGAAACCATTGCTGGGGCTGTCTACCGAGCACAATTGATGAGATTGAGTCGAGCACTCGAGGAAAAGCGCGCCCACTGCTACTCCAGACACGACAAAATTATTCTCATGCATGATAATGCTCGTCCACATGTTGCGGCGCCGGTCAAAACCTATTTGGAAACACTCAATTGGGAAGTTTTACCCCACCCGCCGTATTCACCAGACATTGCGCCTTCTGATTTCCACTTGTTTTGATCGATGACGCATGGCCTGTCTGAGCAGCACTTCACATCATATGAAGATACCAAAAATTGGGTCGATTCGTGGATAGCCTTAAAAGATGAATCATTTTTCCGACGCGGTATCCGTATGCTGCCAGAAAGATGGGAAAAAGTAGTGGCAAGCGATGGGCAATACTTCGTATAAAACATGAGGTTCCGTTCTTTCACAATAAATGCCCGATTTTCGATAAAAAACGGCGGAAACTTATTTGTACACCTAATAATATTTCTATTTAAAATAACTGGTCGATATTTCTTCATCAAAATGGGATAAGAGTGTAATGCAGGTGTAATTAATATTTCTATTTAAAATAACTGGTCGATATTTCTTCATCAAAATGGGATAAGAGTGTAATGCAGGTGTAATTAATATTTCTATTTAAAATAACTGGTCGATATTTCCTCATCAAAATGGGATAAGAGTGTAATGCAGGTGTAATTAATATTTCTATTTAAAATAACTGGTCGATATTTCTTCATCAAAATGGGATAAGAGTGTAATGCAGGTGTAATTAATATTTCTATTTAAAATAACTGGTCGATATTTCTTCATCAAAATGGGATAAGAGTGTAATGCAGGTGTAATTAATATTTCTATTTAAAATAACTGGTCGATATTTCTTCATCGAAATGGGATAAGAGTGTAATGCAGGTGTAATTAATATTTCTATTTAAAATAACTGGTCGATATTTCTTCATCAAAATGGGATAAGAGCGTAATGCAGGTGTAATAAATATTTCTTTTTAAAATAACTGGTCGATATTTAAAAAAAAATTATACATTTGAAATTGGTATTCACACATATTAACCACTTCCTTGGTACATACGTAGATAGTGAAATACCTATCTCCTAACCTAGATTAGGCTCCTACACATTTGAAAAATAAATCAGAATTATTTTTACCTAATGCCTTATTAACACCTTTCTGGATGGTTGGAAGAATTTGGCACATGACGATAAATTCTTTAGATTGTACTGTACACAACAAAAGTGTTGAACAAAATACGAGTATAACATATATTTATGAAAACTATATATCTTAAATTGTCTTAGATTCCCGATGACATCAAATTTTTAAATTGAAAAAATGAATTATTTTCGAAATAACAGGTTGTTGTTAAACATCCTCTTGGAGTTGACAGGTTTTGTGTAAACTTTATGTTAAGTATAAGTTTTATATTTAACTTCGAGGATTTCTGTTTTTTGAGATTTTTTTTTCAAGTGATACTCGTATAACGTTAGAACAGATTTCTTATTTATTTATTAATTTATTAGTAAACGGTATAATACACCTTATAATACTAGTAGATACACGGTTCATACTCTCACAAACATGCTAGTAGACACGCGTCACCCTCTCACAAACTTGCTAGTAGATACACGCGTCACACTCACAAACATGCTAGTAGATACACGCGTCACACTCTCACAAACATGCTAGTAGATACACGCGTCACACTCACAAACATGCTAGTAGATACACGCGTCACACTCACAAACATGCTAGTAGATACACGCGTCACACTCTCACAAACATGCTAGTAGATACACGCGTCACACTCACAAACATGCTAGTAGATACACGCGTCACACTCTCACAATAAAGCAAACATTTTACTTAATGAACCACTAACAAAATAACATTTTGAAAATACCTTTAAAAAATAAACCTTCGTAAAATATAATGTTCGTTTGAAATAAGCTAATTAAGCACTTACACTTATTTCCATTACCAACCATTATGGATATTACTTACATAATATACATACATCTTCTCACATAGCTCTTTCTGTTTAACTTGCTTATTTCTTACCTTTCAACCATAGAGTTTTGATTATCCGCTACCACAATTCCCACTCACGATTGTATTGTCAATTGAAGTTAGTCACAGTTAGTTGTAGTTTGTTAGTTACCATCACGCTATCTTCCTATCGGGGTAGGCAGAAAGGAGAGAGTGGTTTTTCTATCACAATACATATATGTTATTTCGCCTTTTTCACATTCATGCACCCTCTAATACATCGCGAACGATTTCACAAACTTTTTACATTTCCTTCTTTCAAAATATCGTACACTTGTTCCAGCCATACTTTCCTTGGTCTTTCCCTACTACGCCCCCCACTCATATTTGCATTGTAAATTTATTTCATTAGTCTTTCTTCATTCATTCGTTTCACGTGCCCAAACCATCTCAGAACTCCTCTTTTTCAACTTATTCAACACATCAGTATTAAGTTCATACTTATCCTTTACCACTTTATTTTGTATTATGTCATGTATTGTTCCACGACGCATTCTTCTACGTGCACGCATTTTTATTCAGCTCTCTTCAGACTTGTCCCACCTTCACGTTTCACACCCATACATTAAAATTGGTACAAAAATATATTTTTTTAATAAGGTTAAAGGGAATAATGCGATAAATAGTTGTGTTTAAAACAATATCACACTCACTTAATTCCCCAGTCAAAAAGGGTGAACTACGCAATTGGTTATTATTTATTTGTTCGTAAAACAAATCTGATTTGATATAATGGAAATATTTAACAGCGTGGCTGAGAGGCAATATTGTCTTTGACCCCATTAATACCCTTTGTAAAGAAATACTGAAATAAATACAAAACTAACTGCTCGTTATCGTATGTGTTTTTGATACCAACGCATATGGACAGTAAAAACATTCACGTACCTCATCAAACAAACCCTTAAATACATTCCTAAATGGGATCCTTTTTATTCTTATTCATGGGTACCGAAAATATGTCATCAATGTGTTAAAACTATCGAAAATAGCTTAGGCTCGTTTCTTTGACAAACATCACAGCTCTGTCATATACTATTTTGATATTAAAAAATTAAGCATAGCTTTAGTCAATAAAATTTTTTAACAACCGAACTTTAGTTGGCGGAGTGAAAACACTACTATTTTCTTTGTTAGTATAAAACATTATGATCTAAAATACAAAAATTCTTACTTATACAATAAATCACTCGAGTTTAAAAGGTGGGTATTTTTAAGGCACTTAAAAAGTAAGACAGAAAAAAAATTTGATAGGAAAAATGATTAATTTCAATTACGAGATACGTTACAATAATTTTGGCTGAAAAATCTTCTTTATCAATTAAGCTGTCAACAAGTGTTCGTTTCGTTAATTTCCGCTAGTTAAACCTTTTATTTATTCCGATCTATATAATAAATAATTGTTATTATTAGGGTGAGCTTTCATGTGGCCAAAAAAAGCTTGAAATGGTGAATTATCACATGCAATCTCTCAATCCTCATGCTAAAATAATCGAATACTTGTTTAATTGCTACCATTAGGGTGAACTTTCATGTGGCTAAAAAAAACTTGAAATGGTGAATTATCACTATGCAATCTCTAAATTCTAATAAATCCTAATGCTAAGATAATCGAGGAATTTTGAAACAAAAACAGCATATAAAAAAATATAACAAACTTGACTTATCCTTCATATTTTATAATACATTTGTCGAAGACTTATCCTTCATATTTTATAATACATTTAAATGAAGCACATTTATAATTGAAACATTAATGCAGATTCTATTTGGAAATTATTCTGAATTGGTATTTGGAATAAAATTATCATGCTAAATGTATCATATAGCTAGAAAGTCTGAAATAATAGTTAATGTAGGAATTATCGTATTAATTTATAATATGATGTAATTATAGTACAATGTCTGAATTATTTTTCTGAGCAACGAAACTAAATTTAGGAAACTTCGAATTGTGAAAATTAAGAGTATGAGAACTATTTTAAAACAAAGTCAATAAGCAATTGAATTCAGTTGCATAGCCGCGCGGTAATGCCCTGGACTTCCGTGCGGAATGTCGTCGGTTTGAACCCCGTGCTGTGCTACTCCCCTCGAACGACATAGCCACTTTTTTCGCCTAGTGTTCGAGGGTATAAGAATACCTATGACTTCAGTCATACCTATTCTTAAAAAAAAAAAAAGAACTGGTTTCGTAAAATGTGTACGGTAAAACAATGATAATATATCAAAGGTTTTGGCATCAGCTTTGTGAAACTCCGTATTAGAATACGTATCAATAAATTCCTTTGTTATTTTACTAATTATATTAATTCCCTCTACACGTGTTGCTACCTTCTATCCTGAGGCTCTCTTCAGGTGACATAAAGAAAATTCCGCCTGAGGAGAGCTTCGTAAACATGTAGTGGGAATCAATAAAGTAAGTGGAATAGTAATTTATTGTTAAATATTCCAATCTATAATTTTTAATATTTTAGTCTATATTTTTAACTTAATAACTTGTGGACAAAGTATACCCGAAAAGGTGTCATGTCAAATAAGGAAATCTATAACCACCCCACCAAAAGCCTCAAAGGCTTTCGGCTTCCAAAAACTAAAAAGTATAAATAAATTAAACTAGAAAGTATTCAAAATTTTAACGAAATGTCAAAAAATCTTATAGAAACCAAAATCATCCGAACTTTTTTTACCTGCATTTTATTTATTATATTTACGTATTGTTTAAGGAACAAAATAAAAATACACAAACATATTTTCTCATATATATAACGCCAGATGTAAGTTATTTAGATTAAACTACGTTGTAATTATTTTTCATAAACTAAATTAATAAACAAAACAAAACAACTAATAATTTAATGAAATTTGACGAAACGAGTTTAATAGGTTCTTTAAAGTAAAAAAGCATTAAATGATACGCGTAAAATATAATTTTAATTTATAGATATTCCGACTTTTTCTCTTCTTAAGCATATTTGTTAAAAATCCATTAATTATCTTTTAAGCGGTTTTAAATTGACACTTTAATACCCGATCAATATTAAAAAAAAACTTTCCCAGTGCGCGGTTCGTTTTTGAGGACTCCCGTTTTTTTTTCCGAAAAGTTTGCGAAAATCGTTTTGCCTAAGTAAATATTTTAGAAAATTGTAACGATACTTTGTATATTTGTTTAAAATTTTAATAATTTAGGCAGGTATGACAACTTTTCCAGCATTCTCCGTTGTAAAGATCTACACCACATTCTATATACATGCACTGGATCTCACTTATTTTCTTGTTTTTACCACATACTTTGCAAATTTTGCAGGGCTTGTATTTTTACCAGTTGATGAAATACGTTTTAAAATATATTTAGATATGCTCTTTGATAACCTGTTTGTAAAATCCTGTATTGTTTTATTCGATTTGGACCCGGTGACTAGTTAGTCTCCAGATCCATATGTCAAAATCTTCAAGAGCTGATGCTTCACTACGAACTGGTGATATAACGTCAGAATCTCCATCATACATCAATTCATGATTATCTTCATTATCTATGCTATTGTCTATGTTCTTCAATTATCACTTAAAGGTTCAATTATCAGCAAAAATATTTAAAAGATGCTAGTAATATGTGTCCTTTTTTGAAAGATATGTCAATCACATGAAAATACAGTACCGGAAATCAACGCAAATATAATTTATCACATTAAAATAAAGAATTTGGACACAACGTGTTAAGACAACTTATATTTTACGATTTTTTTTTTAAAAGAAAAACAATCAAATAAAACAGAACTGAACTAATGTAATGCAAAAACTAGCGCGGCTATCCGGAAAGCGGAAGGATACGAGATTATATTTATCCGTCCTGCAAAGTGATTTTGTTCTTCGTTTATTAGAGACGTCTTTAAAAAAACATTTTTTCTTATTTATTCAACACAAAATAACAAATTGCCCTTTTGTTTCCGTAAGCCTTAATTTTATCGTGTTTCGAAATTACGAGCATACAATCAGTGATAAATCATTTATTGCAAAACACCATTTTGAATAAATTTCGCAGGCTTTTCGTTGGGGCACCGCACGTAACCCGGCGCGGACAATTTACGAGAAAACTTTCGTAATTGGTTCCCCCCACCACCGACTTCCCGTGGACACTTTCCCGCGTAAATGGGGAACTTCCGGGAAGTATCCAGGACTGCGGAGGAGTGCCGGATTAGGTATCTTTCTTAACTAAAGGTAACATAAGACGTACTTCTCTGTTACCGCACTTAATTTCCGTCCAAGGAATGTACGGTCTACCCTGCTGAGTAAAATATCATTGTGGTTTTACTATGGTCATTCCCTTTCTTGTTTCTTTTTAGAAAACATTAGATATTATGTACCATATTGGATCTAAAATGCAATTCTTATAATAAAGTGACATAGGGTTGATATAGCATCTGTTTTCCGATCAGGGGGTATGCGGGTTCAATTTCCATTGGCACAAATAAAATTAGTGGAATTATAAAGTAACTGGTACCAAAATACTTGAAAAAGAGTTTTTCTGTATATTTTTTCCGATAGGATCTTTGTGGTTTGATATTAATCGTTTCGTCATCTTACTTACGACACGTTACTCATGCATATTTTTTTCTGATATCTTTTTCAGTATTATTCCATATTTTTCTTAATGCAAGCATTGCCACAACACTTCTCTTACTTTTATATTTTTGCTAAATTTAAACGTCACCCCATACTCAAGGTGGACACCAATAAACTATCACAATTTTTTTTGTACATTAATTTAAGCACTCCTTTTACCTTCCATCCTGTCGTTATAATTTGTATTTTTATGTCAAAGGCATTATACTGCTTCCGTACGAAATTCTGCCACCTGGGTAGCACTGAGCGTTTCAGGAATTAATTTTTATTTGACGTAAGACATCGGATTCTTCCGACACTGTAGCAGCAAGTGCCGCATGGACTGCTCTTTATAGCAGACACAGAGAGTGATCGTGTAAGGAACACCCCAACCCAAGAGGTCTGTGAGATCCAAGATGTGGTCAGATGGAGACGACAGCGTCGACGATACTGGTACCAACATGTACAGAGAATGAATTCCATACATAGCTCTGTATGGGGTCCCGGATGGACGGTGTCTGCTAGGGAGACCCCCGAAACGATGGAGAGATAGCTGGAGCTCAGCATCACAGGAGGACAATCCTGCAGTAACAGACTCTTGAGAGTCTACAGAAAGTTTAAGAAGAAGGTTTATTGCAACGTGATCATATCTCCCAGTCAACAAGATATGTGTTAAATAGACGTGAATTAAAAGGCAGGCGGTTAAATAATTTTTTTAAACGGGTGCTTATATAACTTGAACTTTCAAACATTGGATCAGACCACAGGTGTTTTAAAAAATATTATAGAATTAATATTTAATATCTTACTCAGCCCTTTATAAAGATAATAAAATTAAATTCAACGGTATACTTTGAAACAAGTTTAAATATTTAAATTTAATAAAACTTTACATGTTTGTTTAGATAAACAGCCTTTTGGGCATAAATTTTCCATTAGTTGAATTACTTTCTTTGTAAGAATATGAATATTATATACCCGAAGTGGTACCCATTAGATTTTCATAGAAGTGAATATTGGTTAACTCTTTCAAACGGAATAAAAGTATCGAACTGATTGGCAGTGAAGTAATATTGAAAGAAATTCAAGGCAGGTCGTTTATGTAAAAATCGAAATTCGCGCTCGTGTTCGAGGAAAAGGTAAAAAAAACTTAAATTTGCTTAACTTGATAAAATGGAAATTTATGACCTGAGAGCTTTTCTATTCCAACGCCTTTCATATTTTCCAAAAAACACAATGCTCGAAAACAGCGAGATTGAATAAAATTTCCTGCCGAACATTTCGTTAAGGGTGTATTTTTAAAATAAAAGTTAACTGATAGACTTTTTTTTCACTATGGTCTTTTACGTTTTTAACGCAATCGAATTTCTCCGTTAAGAACAGCGTGTTAACTGAAAGTTAGAGATTTTAATTTTAAAGGGGAAAAAACTAAAAAAATAGAAGAGTATGATATTGAAGGAAAAATATTTGAAATGCTTACGTAAACCAGAACAGTGTTAATTTGATTTATATCCTTTATTCATTGAGTAAATATTGTATATCCTCTTTGGTGAGAATAAGTTACGCCTTTAATAAAATGTTTTGGTTTTTACTTTGTTGAACTCCATATTCGAGTATTAGAAAGAAGTATTCACCTAAAGAGAACCTCGAAATATTAGTTGGAAACGCAGGGATTTATATAATTACTGGATTAAACAAAATAATCATTAAACAATATAAAATTAGTTGCACTTATAAAAAAAGGTTTTTTTCTAACCTCTTCTCACTATGTGAATTATAGGCTGAGTCCTCTTCTTTCCAATTATCATTTTATATGAAAATATTACAAACCGTCCGTGCTTAAATTTCCTGTACATCTATTTATTGCGCCATCAAATGGGCTCCAATTTTCACAATCCTTAAATTAGTTATGCTCTTTTTTTTTCTTTTTTTTTTCAAAATTGTCATAAAATATATAATCGATTGTACATACGTACGTATGTAAGAATGGGTGTTGTCATAGTAACGATTGAATATTAACTTTCTTTTTATTGATACATAGTAACGGTTAAGTATAATTAATATTGTTGTCTTAAAATAAGTACATTTTTGTCATGCGGTTAAATTAAGTAAATATGAAAATATGAAAGAAGAAGAGCAAAATACACTGAATATATACGCAATAGCATAAAAGATAAACAGCAAGGATGTTAAGAGTGTCGTGCTGCACATGTTCAGCAAATGCGAAATTTCCGACGTTTGTAATAACAGCAAAATACTGTAGAGGAAACCAATAAGCATCGTGCTGCGGAAACGTAGCAAAAGCGTGGTTTTTGACAAGTACAACAGAAAGATTTTGAAAAGGAAACCAACGAACCTCATGAAAAAGAACAGCGGATATGTGACTTTTGTCAATGTTCTGAGAGGATACTTGAAGTTTGACATCGTGACAACTTTGAAGAGAACAGAGCTGAAATTCAGAACTGGAACTCGATGAATAATGAATGCCAATTCTGTAATTCTTACCACTAAGATCCTGACAAAACGTTCAAATATTTCAAAAATAAACCACGACGTCATGTTAATGGGTAATTGACATTTACCGGGCTACATTTTACTATTCTACTTTTGAAATAAGCAAATTGATTTACCTCCAGTGATTTTTCACGAGTCACATCTTGTTTATTATTAAATTAATTATTCATATTGTTTATACTAAAGGAATTAACATTGTGGAGGTTTAAAGACATTGTAATATGTTTTATCAAACACTGTTTATTCCAATTTTTGTAACGGTATGATGAGGTTAAAGCCTTGAAACCAGTAGGGTTATACCGTTACAAAAAGGGGAATAAACAGTGTTTGATAACAGAAATAACAATAAATGATTAATTTATTTACCATATATTACATTTTCATATATGAGATAAAAAAACAAGCTGAGACATGATTTCACAAGTAATCATCAGAAATCGAATCCGATACCTCCAGATGGATGGCAGACACTTATTCTACAAAACTACGTAGATCTTAACAATAATAAAAATCAAGAAGGAAAATATATGAAATACTAGAATCCAGAATTCACGGTAACTTTCCAGATCAATTTTCCCATCGGCCGTGGTCTAACAATTAGCATTTATGCCAATCAAGTGGGTGCCCCAGGTTCGTTTTCTGACGGATTCGCTTCCGGAGTAGTTTTATTCTTAGACCATTATTACATCTGAATTTCAGAATGCAGATGGTCTTCTTGTTAGCGAAATCAGAGTCTTTCAGTCTCCCTTATTTCTTTAATAGATCGAACTAGTTAGGAAGTGCTCTTCAGGTGACTGTTACTGTCAGAAAACTGCGCTATACCAAATTATCTAAGGAAAAAATTCACCGATAGATAAACTCTTTAATTAGTGGAGTCCGTTTTAGAAGACAAATTCACTGCAGCATCTCTAAAAAAGTGCCACCTTAGAAGGAAGACTTTGATGATAAGATAAAAAGAGCTTTTTTTTCATTACTAATTAAGATATTTTCTTTTGAATCATATCTTCGTTGCAGAAGGCCGTTTTTCAATAATGATGCTTATTTTGTTTGCAGACCTCGAATTAATTTTGTTGAGAAAACAACGCTGTGGTTTACCTCCTGTTTTGCTCCGCAATACTATTATTAATAAAATATTGTGGAGGCTTCACTTCATGCTACGGAGGCTAACTAGTGGGTACTATTGGATAATGTCTGTTGTATCATACTGCCATTGTTGACCATACATTTTTGGGTATTCTTGTAATATGGTGATGATCAGAGCTTAACACGATAAACCATGCTGGTACTCCCTTCCATTGGGAATCAAAACCGAAACTCTAGTTCTACCAACTAGGTCACGGAAATTTTATCTTCATTTTCATGTTTTCTATCCTTGAAATATTTAATGGATAACTATATTAAATTTCAAACTTTGTATTTATTCGGTCAAAATAATTTTAGTGTCTGTTCAAGCGCCAGAGACAGGACGATTAAATACTTGTTATTTATTATTCACAACGCGATTGAAATCTTACTTTCTAATAATAATAACAATAGTAATCCTGTTTATTAATACCAAAAAACAAATTAATCTGAAAATAAAATGTGTATTTATAATATAGGTTGCGCATTGTTCATAAGTGACAATGAAAATTCGATGATATCGAAAGATCTGGGCTCATCTTGTACGACCCCCCCCCCTTCTTATCGATAGTAATAAAATAACAGTTTATATGGTATATCACTGTTTAAAGAACACAATCACCTTAAGGGCGTTCGTAATGGGGATTCGTACATAATATTATTGACAAATTTAAAATATTATAAATTTAAATTGAGTTTAAGCATAGGAAAATTGTGGTTGTGGCCATTAGATTAGATAGTTCCCCTTAATGGCACATATTTAACAAAAAAACATTTGATAAGAAAACTTACTAAGGGAAGATGAACCACAAAGAAACCTTTTTAGACCTTTCGACAAGTGATGTTCCGAGGTTTGGCTTTAGGATAAAAGTAATATATGTGTGAATTGTTCATATACAATTATGAATTTTGCTAAAACTTCTCAAAAAGGGTTCTCTTTAAGGATGGTCTAAAGCTTCACATGCCACGCATATATCTAACCATTAGAGGTAGACCATTCTACGCCACAGAACCAGCAGTGATAAAAGCTCTACCAAAATACCCATTCTTTTGGATGGATAAGGAATAATGTTTTTTCCGGTGAAGATGAAATAGACTCCTCTCCGAAGGAACTTTTCTCAGACACAGGCAAATTAGTTTAAAGAGAAAAAAACCCGACTCGAGATATCCCATATATTTTTCAGCCCACTAATGACGTTTTTGATTTGACTTTTTATAACTTGAAAAAGACAGCTGTCTTAAGATAATATTTTGTTACAAAATAGCACTAATTGAGACATCTATTATTGAAATTATTGAAACACAAAAGCTAAAATAGTCATATTGCCATCGTGGATAAAGTCCGGATCTCTTCGCCTCCAGAGTGCGCCCTAGACATTAATTAAGGGAGCTGGAGAATATAATGTAACAGCGTATTGTCACTTAAATTTACGTGTTAATTGGAATTGAAATTGTGGCAAAGCTCAATATAATGTCGAATCAATAGAAACGCTTTGCGAATACTATTACTGAATATTGGTTTCTTACCCCTTCTGTTTGGTGTCACCTGATGAATTAGAATAGAAACCTCGAGGGTGGAACTACCCCATAAGGTCAGATGTACAATGTTTAAAATGTCTTCTCTACAATGACTGTTTACATTTCCTTCTTTCAAAATATCATATTCTTGATTTAACCGTACATTTTTTGGTCTTCCTCTACCACGTCTTTCTTTCACATTTGCACTGTATATTTGTTTTGTTAGTCTTCCTTGATTCATTCGTTTTTCATGTCTCAACCATTTCATAGTACTCTTCTTGATCTTACTCAATACATCAACCTATAAAGACTCACACGTACATTTCTTATCACTTTATACCGTATTCTCTATAATTGTTTACAATAATTGAATAATATGAAACAAAATTAATTATTTATTGGCATAGTACCCGTCAACATATTCGCATTACTAATTTGGACATATTAAAGAACGTAGCTACGAGACAATAGTGTCTTAAGGCCCACTCATCGAGTCTTCGGGTTTAGAACCACTAGGAGTTCGTCATTGCACTTATTGGCAACATTACCGCACGCGTAATGAAGGCCACAAGACTCACACGCGTATTCAGCGCGTGCAAATATTGTTACCAGATATATTATTTATAGTTAAGGCATTAACACTGTGGAGGTTAAAAGACTTAGTAATTTGTTTTATCAAACACTTAATGTAACGGTATAACCCTACCGGTTTCAAGGTGTTCACCTAATCATCAGGGGAGCACAAACAAGACTTTGAACTGGTACTGACATACATATTTTAACGGTAAAAATTATAATTTGGGATTCTGGGTGGAGGGAGGCAGGAGACAACCTCAACGAGCAGCAGCAAGATCTTGGGAATATGTGTGTTTGCCAGATGTTCATCCCAATGCGCTAACTTAGATATTTCTAAGGCCTCTAATCTGTCCAATGTATTTCTGTTATTACTCAAATATAAGAATTTGGTATCATCGATAGAATTTGGTATCATCGATAGCACGAATTTTAAATGTTAGATGTGTGTATGTCGGTACCAGTTCGAACATAATTCAGTTTTGTTTGTACTCCCCTGATGATGAAGTGAAAACCTTGAAACCGGGAGGGTTGTACCATTACATAAAGTGGAATAAACAGTGTTTGATAAAACAAATTACAACATTACCCGATATACTTTTTTATCAGACTGGGAAACTTTTTTTCGTACAAAATCTTTGCGATGATTGAAAAATCTTTGAAAATGTTCTAATAAATTTTTATTTCAACCTCTTCAGACCATTATAATGGACACTGAGTTCATATGCATATTATCAACATCTTTGTGGTATATTACTGTTTCCAATGATAAAAAATTAAGTGTAGGATACTATATTATTGACTTTGAACGTTTTGGGCGCCATATATCTAAACTTATACGATATACAAAACTTATACGATATATGTTGCATTTAGTGAAAATAATACACTTACAAGCAAGAATATTTTTTTAAAACCTTAGAATTAATTCAGATTCGTTGAGATTAAAATGATTTCTTGAAATAAAAATTCTCATCCAGTACTTGCGGAATCAGTCAGTCTTATAAATTATTAATAGAAAACAGAGTCGTCTGTCAACTCCATGCTTGCAAAGTGCAAAAGCTCACTTTTTTCCAACGTGACACTTTTTAAAAAAAGTAAGAAGAAATTTATATTTTTAAGAATTAAATGGCCATTTTTCGTATTAATTGAATTGTACGTTTCTTTCTTTGATGGATATTTTTTGGCTAAGTCACGTTTGGTATGAAGCTGTCCTATTAAATTTGGTTTGTCATATATATGCACTCCACCTCTACTCTCTCTCCCATTTTGACATATAGAAGTGAAGCATGAATATTAATGAGGGATAAGATAACAATAAATGCAGTAGATATGCGTGCTTTGCGAGGAATATCTTATTTTACAATACACGATGGAATATAAATAACTATATTAAGTATATTGAAAATTTTGGACGTATCTAGATAATGAGTTATGAAAGACTTACAAATTGTCTGAGTAAAATGTTATGCATGGTATATAAAATAAATTTTGGACGTATCAAGATAATGAGTTCTGAAAGACTTACAAATTGTCTGAGTAAAATGTTATGCATGGTAAATAAAATAAATTTTGGACGTATCTAGACAATGAGTTCTGAAAGACTTACAAACTGTCTGAGTAAAATGTTATGCATGGTAAATAAAATAAATTTTGGACGTATCTAGACAATGAGTTCTGAAAGACTTACAAATTGTCGGAGTAAAATGTTATGCATGGTAAATAAAATAAATTTTGGACGTATCTAGATAATGAGTTCTGAAAGACTTACAAATTGTCTTGAGTAAAATGTTATGCATGGTAAATAAAATAAAATTTGGACGTATCTAGATGAGTTCTTAAAGACTTACAAATTGTCTGAGTAAAATGTTATGCATGGTTAATAAAATAATAAAGTGGACAAAATATTTTACAAAGGAACAAGTTTGATAAACAAAATGGCATTTATGACGAAATGTATGAGTGTGCATGAACCAAAGCTATGTTTGTGAATCGGAAGGTCTGAAACTCTAGTTATTTTGGCCTACCCCAAAATGGTAATGTCATGATGTTATGAATGTGCACCATTCTCTAGAATCATTATTGATGGTGCAATTAAACGCATATGACCATTTGATATTTAATATTTGAATACACGCCTTTTATTGTCGTGAATTGAATGTTCATTTATTTCTTCTTCCGTCTTTAAGGTGTGTTATTTCTCGAAACATATAAATAACTGAACTATAGATAAAATTATTTTATCTATCTTAATGTATCTAAATCCACAAATTACGAGTGACACATTACGTGACCGGACTACCTTTATTTTTTAAATTTGGCATTTGGGCCGAACCAAAAAACTTTGACTTAGTATTTTATTTAAGCAAAAAACGGCGTTATAACTTTCTAACTGCAGCTAGAAACAAATATAAAACTGCGGTTAAGTTCAATATTTTTATTTTTACTCATTAAATATATGCTCCATCTTAACATCAAAATAAAAAAAACATGGGTTAAATCAATAATTTATGTTACGTTGTCTTCTTTATCATATAAAGGTGAATCGCCCGTAAGCAAGTAAAAAATATACAATTTGGTAAATAATATTAAAAAAATTGCTAGGGGGATATTTCGGCTTGCAAGGCCATTATCAGAAATATAAAATAATATAACAACGTCTTTATATTGGTTTAGTTGAAAAACAATGAAATCTGATATGCGAGTGTCCAAAAATTTCAAACATACCATCATGCTATTTTCCTGTCAGGGCAGGAAGAGAGGATAAAGCGCTAGACTTTCCTATCTAGACATAAATCTTTTTCCTCTTCTACATCCATACACCTTCCCATTTAACTACTACGATGTCTCTAAATTTTCATTGACCACATACCTAACATTTCTCATAGCTCTTCAAACCCACATACTTTTCTCTTAATAGAACATACAGTTAGATCAAAATAGTATAATTACTATAACATTTTTTTAAATATATCCGTGCACTACACGTTATTAACCATCCAAAATAGCATCACTTCATGTACAGTTGTTCAGGTTGGGTATAGAGCTTCTAGTATGGCAGCTTTCGTGACTGAATATATGCTTTATATATTGAATATATGCTTCATCTAAATATCAAACTAAAAAATATGAGTGAAATTATTCATTTATGTTACGTTGTCTGCTTTATATAGGTTAATCGCCCATAAGTAAGTTAAAAAAATAGATGTTTGGATATGATATTAAAAAAATTTAATAATCTCCGCTTAGCGGAGCAACAAAAAAAAACACAAATATTTCTTGATACAAGAGAATTAAAAAAATATATTCTGAAATAAAAACATGTCTTTTTTTATGATATTTTGATTATGAGAAAAATAACAGCATTTTAAAGATAATCAAATATGTTTTTGACAAAATATTTTCGTATAATAAACAATTCATTAACATCGCGGAAATGCGAAATCATTCCTCGAGGTATAATTATCTTCAGGTTAAACCCAGAGCACAGGATAACATTATCCTGCCTCAAAGGAAACATCAAAATAAGCTTTTCCTACAGGCACTTCTCAAAAATGAAAAGTAAGATTTATGACTGAAATATATGTAGGCAGCACCAATTACGGAGGTTTAATAACGAAAATGCAAAAGAAAATTTATTTTTGATCTCTTTGATATTTTGTTTTGATACTTGTATTTATTTGCTTGAATAACATTTTATTATCGCCAGAGACTTATAAAATTTTACATATATATAAAGAAATATTCATTATATTATACCAGAAAAGTAGAACTATGGAAAAATACTGTAATGTTGAAATATGTGCACTGTAAAGAGCAGATGGGGTAACAATGTATGATATATTATGGAATTAAGTGATTAGGGATGAATGTCAACTTACGGCTGCTGTATTAAGCGAGACCAAAAATAGCATTTTGAGGTGGTTTGGACATGTAACAACAATTAAGTGAAGAAAGACTAAGAAAACAAGTGTATAGTGAGTAGAGGGTGTGGCAGAGGAACATCAAGGAAAATTTAGTTATATCAAGGGTATATTTTGAAAGAACGAATGTAAAAAGTCGTATTAGAACTAGTATAGATGTAGATGAAGAGAAAACTGTGTATCACGATATAAAAGTCTGGCGCTCTCTTTTATCTGCCGACCCCGACAAGGAAACAGTGTAATACACGTGTGTATTAGTGCCTCCTTATGTACGGGGATTAGTTCCAAATACCTCCAATAGATGCTAAAATCGCGTATAGTACCAACCGCATTATACAATTAATCTATATTTTTATTATGTAGGTACATTATTCAATAACAAAGAATAAGAGAAAAATTATACAATAACAATAAACTGCAATAAGAGTTTTGTGAATATGATTTCTCTTTCTCATTGTATCTCTCAAAATATCGATCGATAGACTATCCCTTGCGATCGACTGGCTGTCAGTCGTTCTGTGAATGAAAGATACATGTGCGTATATTGGTTTAATGTGTGCATCCTGTTACATTTCAAACATCCTTTTTTAACAAATTAAACCCAAAGTTCCAATGGCAAGGAGATTAAACACATAAGTTGATCGGCAGGTTCAATCGGCTGCTGCATTTTTCTATGCAATTTTATATAGCGCTCTTTTTGTATTGTTCACATGCACTTCAGTGAATTATGATATGCAGCATATAAGCCACAGACTTTTTATGTAAATTGCTGCAAAAGTAAGAGTCTAGAAGTGAATCCGCCAGAAATTGAACTTGGGACGCCCGCTTGATTATCGTAAATGAAGACTGTTATACAACGGCAGCCGAAAAATAATGTGAATGTATTGATATACTCGTACGATAATGTGAATGTATTGTACAGTATTGATATACTCGTATGATAATGTGAATGTATTGTACAGTATTGATATACTCGTATGATAATGTGAATGTATTGTACAGTATTGATATACTCGTGTGATAATGTGAATGTATTGTACAGTATTGATATACTCGTATGATAATGTGAATGTATTGATATACTCGTATGATAATGTGAATGTAATGTACAATATTGATATACTCGTATGATAATGTGAATGTATTGTACAGTATTGATATACTCGTATGATAATGTGAATGTATTGTACAGTATTGATATACTCGTATGATAATGTGAATGTATTGTACAGTATTGATATACTCGTTTGATAATGTGAATGTATTGATATACTCGTATGATAATGTGAATGTAATGTACAATATTGATATACTCGTATGATAATGTGAATGTATTGTACAGTATTGATATACTCGTATGATAATGTGAATGTATTGTACAGTATTGATATACTCGTGTGATAATGTGAATGTATTGTACAGTATTGATATACTCGTATGATAATGTGAATGTATTGATATACTCGTATAATAATGTGAATGTATTGTACAATATTGATATACTCGTATGATAATGTGAATGTATTGTACAGTATTGATATACTCGTATGATAATGTGAATGTATTGTACAGTATTGATATACTCGTATGATAATGTGAATGTATTGTACAGTATTGATATACTCGTTTGATAATGTGAATGTATTGATATACTCGTATGATAATGTGAATGTAATGTACAATATTGATATACTCGTATGATAATGTGAATGTATTGTACAGTATTGATATACTCGTATGATAATGATGGATTTGTACATTAGGTACAGTAAAAAAATGACAATTGCTTAGTACTCGTATATAACATATATCAATACGAGTATTCGAGTTCTTTGAGTGTATATTCGTCTTAGAGGTAATTTCTATTGTAAACAAAGTACATTTAATGAAAAACCATTTTTTTAGAAATATGATAGAAATAATCTATTGAGAAATTACTCGTAGTTTTCTGATGTTCCCGATATTTGTTCCCGAGTCGTAAAGATAGGCAAGCGGATTGAAAGTCGATAAAATATTGAATATCATGATAATGATGAAATAATGAATGTCATGATATGGTAAAGTCTGGGCAGCTGACATGAGACGGTCCAGAATTGTGTGGTCAGCTATGTAAATATTATATTTTTAATATAATTTAGAGTTATCTACTTACTTATGTTTTTTTTTATTTTGGTGTGTTGGCATCTCTTTTTTTTTAATTTTGTCAAATTGTTATAAATTATTTGTTTTTTTCTTTTTTTTTAAATTTTAAGACTATTTTGTGAATATTGTATTATAAAATAAACACCTTTTTAAAAATAGTTTTGTAAGGTGCATTTAACCGTTAGAAAAATATATACAATATCAATATACTGAAATAAAAGTTTCGTGAATGTTCTGTCTCTTTTTTTATTCCTTTCAAAATATATTATTGTACAGTAGTCATCCGCCTTTTTCTTGTGATGATGTGATTAATGAAGAGAGATTAACGACAGACATTGTGACGTAGAATTACGGTAGTATTGAACTTCTGACAATATGTTGAAATTTTCCATTTAACATTTTCAAACCGCCATCGTTAACTCAAACGTGAAACTATGGATATAGGCTTTTTATAGAATAGTTTTTATTTAATACAAAATTTATAAGGGTTACTTCCATTTGTGCGAGCTTTCCCAATTAACAAAATAAAAGTTATTTAATTAAGAGTTATTAAAGAGTTCAAAAATTCAAAGTCGTTTTAGATTAGTTTTTTAAGTTCATATTTCAGCTTTAAATTTACATATCGTCGTTTGAATCTACAAATATAACATAGTTTCTGAGGTTTTTTAAAAGGTCTAAGGAATATAATATATAAACTCTGGAATCTATAACATCTTGAAAGTAATAGTTGTAAGTGATATTAATATGTTGCAGTTCCCTCACGAATATCTTAAAATATTGTATTAGGTGTACAAATAAGTTTCCGCCGTTTTTTATCAAAAATTGGGCATTTATTGTGAAAGAACGGAACCTCATGTTTTATTCGAAGTATTGCCCATCGCTTGTCACTACCTTTTCCCATCTTTCTGGCAGCATACGGATACAGCGTCGGAAGAATGCTTCATCTTTTGAGGCTATCCACGAATCGACCCAATTTTTGGTATCTTCATATGATGTGAAGTGCTGCTCAGACAGGTCATGCGTCATCGATCGAAACAAGTGAAAATCAGAAGGAGCAATGTCTGGTGAATACAGCGGGTGGGGTAAAACTTCCCAATTGATTGTTTCCAAAAAGGTTTTGACCGGCGCCGCAACATGTGGACGAGCATTATCATGCAGGAGAATAATTTTGTCGTGTCTGGAGTAGCAGTGGGCGCGCTTTTCAAATACACAACAAGAGTTTTTTTCCATGAATATTTGGCTTAGCTGTAGATGTTGAAGCATGGCCAGGGGTTTCCCATGATTTCTTCCTTTTTGGATTATCATAGTGGATCCATTTTTCATCACCAGTGACTATACGGTGCAGAAAACCCTTTCGTTTATGCCTGGCAAGCAGCATTTCACATGTGGAAAATCGGCGTTCAACGTTTCTCGGTGTCAGTTCATATGGAACCCAATTTCCTTGTTTTTGAATCATTCCCAATGATTTCAACCTATGTGAAATTGCTTGTTGAGTCACTCCTAATGTAAGTGCAAGTTCTTCTTGCGTTTGGCACGAATCTTGATCCAATAATACTTCCAATTCCGCGTCTTCGTACACTTTCGGCCTTCCGCTACGTTCTTTGTCTTCGATGTCAAATTCACCGTTCTTAAACTTTTGAAACCACTCACGACAACTTCTCTCACTTAAGGCAGCCTCACCATATGCTTCTACAAGCAATCGATGCGCCTCAGCTGCAGATTTCTTCAAATTGAAGAAGTAAATCAAAAGTTCTGCAAATGACGCTTATTCGGCTCAAAACTTGACATTTTCGAACACAAAAAAATATGTTATACAGATAAAAATTCACTAATATTTCAAGGTCGTGTTGTTGACAGATGTCCAACCTTACGATAATGACATTTTACATCTGACAATTTTAACCATAACTTACTGGTGGCGCCAACTTTTGTCAAACGGCGGTGACTTATTTGTACACCCAATAATTCAATATTGTGTTTTTTAAACGAATTAAACAGTAACAAATAATAAATAACTGTCCGATAGGAATCCACCGTTATAAAATGTATATAAATATAGTCCTACAAACGCACGTGAGAAAATAGAGGAAACCTTTAACCATGTTTTCTTTGAGTTTCCTGTACGCGCTTCCTGTATATAGTATTTACAGAATTATGAATATCCCCCGCTCGTTCAATACGCAATACTTAATTCTCCACTGATTCACAGTTACATGTCTGAATTATTGTCCAAAATTCTTTAAATATAATTCATCCACCAGATGTAATGTCTATTAAATGAATAATGATAAAATAGATGAGACCAAGACGGGGTCATTTTAATCAGATCAGATTCCTTAATGGGATGTCTCCGTTGTATTTTAATCAGATCAGATCCCTTAATGGGATGTCTCCGTTGTATTTTTATCAGATCAGATCCCTTAATGGGATGTCTCCGTTGTATTTTAATCAGATCAGATCCCTTAATGGGATGTCTCCGTTGTATTTTTCGAATCTATATCTGAAAGATGATGCTTTGGGAATAAGTAAAACTTTGAGTTCGATATCCTCTTCAGCGAATTAATTGATTGTTCCAAATCGATCCATAAGGCGGCGCATTGTGACAGGACTTTTGCCGTTGCTGATTTTGTGACGTGGAATGATTTGCTCGTAAGTGTACAGATACAGGTGGCGTGTGCAGCTTTAAGAAGCACTTGGATACAATCCTGTTTGGGAGGTTTTACAAAAATATATGATTATTTATAAACAATACACATGTACACTACACTTAAATCCGATTCTTTTATTATCACATATCGAAAGATCTACAAAAGTTTCTTGGTAGTTCATCTTCCTTCGGTGAGTTTTCTGCGCTTTTCTTACAAAATATGTTTTTTTAAACATATGTAGAAGTACCTGATCTAATCGCCGCACCTTCATATCCTTATACTTAACTTAAATATATTTATTTTGTAATATTTTGAATCTGTTAATACTAGTGGGTTCGAATGCTCAGTTATAGTAGTGCCTTTGAGAATTCGTTCTTTAAACAAACAGGTTACTCGTACCCAAAACCTGCGAGTGGAAGTGAAGTGTTCTTTATCTAAGTCCTAGTCACAAGTAGTTAGTTGACCAACGCCACAGCGCTTAAATCAGCCCAATCCAGGATAGATCTTTCTTAGCACATGTTCTCCACTTTTTTATCCATCTTCTTTTCTGCCTACTGATTTTGTTTCACTTGAGATAGACTCCAAGATTTTCTTTGTCAATATACTTTCTGGAATGTTCAGAAGATATCTAAGACTACAAGAAACTAAGAGTTCTCTATTCTTATTAATAAAGTAGATTACTAAAACATTAAGTTTATTTATATATTTAACACTTCATTGTTACATGATCTTGCTTATTGCCATGTAGCAATATCGTCCAACAAACAGTTAATATGTTACAACAGGTCATAAAAAATATTCAAATTATTATACTTGTAAAAAAATTATGAACATAAAAGTGGGATATAATAAGTAAAAAAAAAGTAAGTGATGCTTTTATTTGTTTAAAACTTCATTATAAAAACAATATGGCTGGTTTATTTCCCGGAGGCTATCTCTTTCAATCAACCAAACAAAAGTAAATAAAGGAAGTTACATGGTCGCAAAAAATATTCAACTGATTATTCATCTCTACGAAATTTATCAACATGTACATAATAAAAGTAAAATATCATCAATCAAAGGAAAAAGAAGGAATGGGGGTACGGAAAGAAAAATTAGGAATGAAACACGTTATATTATTGACTAGAAATTAAGAGTTTTTCAGTCGCGTCTTAAAGCATGTCAAGGAGGGAGTGAGTCATACATTGATGGCAGTAAAAGACTATGTAAAAAAGAAAAGCGATGAACTGGGTAGGCCAATGAATAATATTTGTTTGAGCATAGCGCAAGTCTATGATAGGGAAGATGCTGAAAAATTTCGTCGAGATAAGAGGTGGCGGAGGGACATTTAAGAATATTAAACAATAGATAAAATGATGTAGTAAAGGTAAGGAAAGTTGAGAATAAAACTTGTAACATAACTGATTTCAAATGAAGAGTACTTAATCGTTTTTTTTAAACATGCCAATGACTGAGCGAGTTTATAATTAGATGATAAAATGGTTCCAGAGTTTCACTGCATGCACAGTAAAGAATGAAAGAAATAAGTTTAAACCTGTTTTAAAATAGATTGTTTTTATTTTATAAGACATTTATTTATTTTATATGTAAATCAGCTTTTGATCTTGCTAGTACGCTTAATTTGTATAATAATTAGTAAATTATATTTTCAGATACGATTTCCAATTATTATTATTCACAATTTGTTTACTTGTTTGCTTATAATATAAAACCAACTTAATTACTATTTGGATAAATAAGCATTTGATTAAATATTGATGTTTGCCAATTAATAATTGGAAAATGAAATATTTGATAAAATCTTTTTATTATTTTCAGCTTCAGGAGAGAGATAAAATGAAATGAAAATTATGGCAATAAATTTTTTGAAAAAAGTCATATTTTCAGTGCTGGTAGAGTTTCAACATCAAGTTCGAAAACATTTTATCTGAAATTGTCTAGATTTTCGTCACGTTTGAATCTCACTCATTGACACATTTCACACGTTCTTTTTTCACAAAAGTAGTTTTTGATATGGCGAGAAAGAATTTTTACAACATTTTTCTCGTAGGACGGGTAAATATGGGGTTTTTGATTCGTGCTAAATAAAAAATACGTCTACAATATGATGAAAAATGAACTACCAAAGTAATCTTAGGTCGTGTAGTGTACAGTGCACTTTGTACAAACCACGATAAATTATATAAAACTGAGACGATAGTCCACAGCAATATTTATCTACCCCTTTTAATATGAAGTCGTGAAACTTAGACGCGAAAAAAACTTGAAAATAAACTAATATTTATTTTGAAATGCGTGAACTAAGAAGTAGACATACGAGTATACGAATACATGGGGTAACAATGTATGACAGAATACAGAATATTGATTAGAGATGTACGAGTATATTTAATTAAGACTTGTATAAAAAAAATATTGAGCTAGCTAAGGACATTTTGAATGGATGGTAGTAAGACTGACTAAAAAAAAATTACAATTCAAACGTGAGAGGAAGTCGTGGTAGAAGACAACCGAGAAAAAATAGTTAAACCAAGTTAATGGAATTAAAAAAGAAGTAAGAGAAATACAAGGAACTGTATGAGAATCTTAACGTTCTGTGTTCTTTGCCAATCCCTAAATGGAAATAGTGCGCGGTATGCTTGTGTGCGCGTTGTTTTTTCTTGATGCCTTCTCTACCTTGTTCACAAAAGTGTTATACGGAACTCTTCCACGATATTACTTCAGTTCAGTCCATCATGTGTTATGGTGAGAACGCTACCTCTCTTTAAATACCATCTGAAGATTGCCCACACATGTTACTTTTATCTGTCATCACAAATTTATAGATTTTTCAGCACGTTTTACCAACACGCAGCCACCTTCAAAACTCTTTCGAGATACAGTTATCTGACATACTCCTTTCTTGTCACAAACAAGAACTAGTAATTTTTTTGAGGTCTAGACATTGAACAGGATAAGGGGTTTAACATCTAGATTTAGACGTTGTTCCACGCTTTGACGTTTATCTCTTTCCATGACTGCCACCAGTGTTGTTTTTTTTTTTAATTTCAATGTAGGTAATGTATTGTATTATGATTTCATTGTATTGTATAAAGAACAACCTGGAGAGTCAAATGCCTTGTATGTGAAAATCTTTTATAACCAACCAGTGAGATAAATATATAAAAGACATAAAGTGAAAACGAGAATTAATTTAAAATAAAATGGTTACTAACTTGAATCGAACCCACAATTTCCGGATCACAACAGAGGTTGTTGGAGGACGTCAAAGTGTATAATTTAAAAAATATATAAATGTCCGATAGTTCATAGAATATATACAGTTATAATGAAATTCAAACTAAAATATCAATAATTAAAGACAAATGCGCTTTGAGTTTTGATCCAAGTGACAAAAATATTCTGAAACGGAGTGTTGCTGATTGCATTCTTCAAGTCTCAAATTGAGTGTCTAAAAAAATTTGAACTGAATCCAAGCAGAACAAAATTTCTCTGGGTAGCTTCACCGCGAAGACAATAGCTATTTGATGGGGGTGCGTTATCAGTTATGGACGTTAGCATTTTTCCGAAAAAGATATTCAAACTAGTTGCAACCCGTGAAATATTCACAGAAGTTAAACGAATTCTACATTTATGAAAATATATATTCATAAATATAGAATTTGTTTATATATATAATTTATACATCGTCCCTTTTTACACCGATTCAAAAATTGTTAGCTAGGTATTTAAAATTCGTTCAGTTATCACGGACCCACCGAGATTCAAATTTCGAATTACTTTTGTAGAAAATCTAAGTATTCCTCTCTCGCTCTCTTGTATTCAAAATACAATTCTCGTATTCTTTCATTGACGACAACCATCGTACGGGTTTTGGCCTATTTATATTATGATTTCTTGATGCCAATCTTAATAGTAAACTTTTTTCCAATAGACAAATAGATAATCTAGTCTTCAAGTTAAAAATTGTCTTCGAACAAAATAAATAAAAATTCTTAAAAATGAATTTATCGTGTCCCGTCTGAATTATTGAAATTCTGATCTCCCTAATTCATAAATTTCTTGATTTGTATTTCCAATGCGGAACAAAACAATATGGTAGTCATAAATATTGTGTTAGGAAGCTGATGGGACACTAAAACATATATCATATACTCTAACCGGGAGTGAAACGTGGAGGTGGATTAAGTCTGAGAGGCGCCAATTAAATGCTGTAGAGATGTGTGCATTGAGTAGAACATAAAGAGATGATGTATGACAGAATACAGAATGAAGTAATAAGGAATACATGTGAAAGGCTTATGTGTTATGTGAGATGAATACGAGTACGTTGATATGGTTTGACCATGTAGAACAAATGAAGGAACAAATACTAACAAAATAAATATACAGCGCAGATGTGAGTAGAATGCGTATGAGAGGAAGATCAATGAAAGTATGGTTGAATCAAGTGAATAATATTCTAAAAGAAAGAAAAGTAGAAAGTCAGAGAAATCGTGGAGGTTGTATGATAAAGTATATGTGGTAGATGTGGAAGAGGCTAGGGATGTGTATTAAGATACGAAATCATGATGCGCTGTCATCTCTGCCAGCCCCGACAGGGAAATGGCGAGATGGCATGTATGTATATAAACATTGTCCTATTAGCCCACTTCTAAAAACTCCGCATTGGATTATGTGCCGCGAAAGGATTGTTTTCAAACCATGTATGTGTCTTTCTTTATATCCAAATCCTTGAAAGGGATGTCCCAATTGTATTTTTCGAATTTGTGTCTGAGAGATGTTCTTTCGGAGAGGAGTAGAACTTATAGAGAGAAAATAAATTTATTGTTCCGAATATATCCGATATGGCGAGCTATTGTAACAAGACTTTGCCGTTGCTAGTACTGTAACATCAAACAGCCTGTCTCGAAGTGTCAAATACAGATGGCCCAAAAGTCACATTACCATTAAAAAAAAAAAAACTTTTTTATTTCTTAATAATTCACATTTATTCTTTTATAAACAGAAAACATACTTCTTAAAATAAATTTTACTTAGTTTTGAAAATTACATCCTTTGAATAACTGCCATTTTGCTCTTAACACTGACGCGCTCTTTCTAAGGCGTGAACCATCACCTGTCGTGATGTTTCTTGGCCTATTTCTTAAATTTTTTCACGGATGTTGACCTTCAATTGCTAAATGGTTCGAAGATTGTTACAATATACTCTATCTTTCAAATACCTTCATAGAAAGAAGTTTGGAGCGGTTAAGTCAGGTGAGCGTGACGGCCACTTGATTTTCAAGTTTTGCGAAATGATCCTTCTACAAAAAAATTGTCTTAAGAGTTCAATTGTCGGGCGAGCTGCATGGGCAGTAGCACCATCTTGCTGCCACTATACCTCTGGAGTGTCCATAACTGCAGGACGCATGAAATTCTCTAGCATTTCATGATACCTTTTGCCATTGACGGTTAGTGGGGTTTCTGCCTCATCTTCAAAGAAACAAGGTCCAAGAACTCTTTCCGCATTTACACCACACCTAACCGTTACTTTTATGGGGTGCAGACTACGTTGGTGGACTATTCTTGGATTTTCTATCCCTCAAAATTGCATAATTTGTTTATTAACAAATCTGTTTAGGTGGAAATGGGCCACGTTGCCCAAAATGGCAAATATTTAAAGATTGTAATTTTTAAAACTAAATAAAATTTATTATCAAGAAGTGTGTTTTTTGTTTATAAAAGAATAAATGGAAATTATTAAGAAATAAAAAAGGTGTTGTTTTTTTAAATGGACAAGTGACTTTTGGGTCATCCTGTATATAGGTGGCGTATGCAAATTTGGAGAACAAATGAAGATAACCATTTTTGAAAAGTGTTTTTGATTTTACATAAACGATACATACATTTTGTCTAAAGCCAAATGAATATGTTACTGTTATATATTACATCAGAAGATTTACAAAGGTTTCTTAATAGTTCGTCTTTCCTTGGTAAGTTTTCTACAGTTTTCTTACCAAACATGTTCTTTTAAACATATGCAGAGGCGGGATAATACCTTATCTAAAACCACAGTCGTCCCTTTCGCGTCTTATCTTTATACTCAAATTGTTTTTTTACGTAATATTTATAATATGTCAATATTACGTTGTAGTGTATTTATTATACAATACTTTCGTTGTATACCGTACAACCTGGTGTCACGTGGAAATTTCTTCTAGCCAACCAAAAATATGTTAAAGAGGCCTTAAGTGAAAACCGACTGGAATCTTTTAAAAAAAAATCTGGATTCCAGCGGGATTTGAATTCACAATCTCCGGGATGGAAGACAGGCGTCTTATCAACTCTGTCACGGAGGTCGCCAATAACATGGGGTTCGAATTCCAAGTTCGAGCGCCCTTGTGAACGGTCTTCTTTTTTAACGTCGATATTGTTCTAGTATTATAGTTATTAATCCTTTGTTCACCACTCAATTGTGAAATTTCCTTTTAATTTTTGGATAATAAGAATCATTAAATGACAATTTGTCGAGTTCCGTTTAGGGAGCAAACTCTCCATCAGGGCAATATTACTCTTAAATTAGCTTGATCTAATAATGAAGAAACTCGAGTCCAATGGAACGGGACTGTTTTAAAAAACCCGTTAAGTATTTTTAATGACCATAGCTCCTCTCTAGGGCGGCTTTTGCTCTCTAGGCTCCTCTATATTACTAATTAGCATTTTTATAAGAAAAAAATGTGTTTATAGTTTGGAAATTCTAGGATGAGTCCTGTAACAGCTTACAAATTTGCCCCAATACAACCTTGTAACAATGTTCAGTAATTTTAATTATTTTATCAACTTTAATATAAGCCTCAATTCTAATAAATAGCAAGTTATTTAGATAAATACATTACATAAGGTTGTATTGGAGCAAATTTGTGAGCTGTCACAGGACTCATCCTAGAATTTCCGAACTATAAATACATTTTTAGTGCCCTCATTTTATTTACTCCTGTCCGCATTCTTGAACTGTACTCGTATTTAAAAGAGAAAATTTCTTGAACTAAGAATATTATTCTCAATAGAACTAATCGTTAATGAAAGAAACTATTCGTGCTCTACTGTGAAGTGGTAAAGTTATTTCTACAAATACTTTCAAGAAGCTCAGTTTTTAATCCTTCCATCGAGTCGTAGAAAATATAAAATCCATATATTATAATAAAGTCATGCCGTGTGCGAGTTTAAATAGTTCTCAAATATATTTTTAATGATTCAACAACACTAGTTTCTTGATGTTTATGTTTTGACTGATGTCAGTGTTCTGTAAATATACAAAAAAAAAATTTCCTCACGTACTTATGAGCATTATTACAATAATTTTAATTATCCTCAACACGGGATTTCAGTACTGCTTTTTTTTCATTTTAGCACTACATATTTTTTTCATGTTCTCATTCATTATTCCTTCATAGATTGTTTTTCCACATAATTTAAGCAACTCCCTCACGTATTGTACTGTATAACACTTTTGTTGCATACCGTAGAACCTGGTGGTATTATTGTCATGTGATAATATCTTCCAATCAACCAGAAAGATCTTAATATCACCTGGCGTGCAAAGCAGACTGGAATTTTTTTTCTTTAAATAATCTAGGTTCCAATAGGAATCAATCCCCCAAACCCAGGGCTGTGAGACAAACGTTTTACCAACTATGTCACCGAGGTTGTCACGTACTATGAACGAAACAAATTAATAAAAACTTTGATAAAATTTGACGCCCTCGGCAATATAAATAAAAGTGATCAATTTTGAGATAATTTACTATTAATGATTTATGAAATGGATTGATATAGAGTTCAAAGAATTTGATTGATGAAAGCAAAAATATTTTTTTTAAACACGAAAAAACCTTTAAATGTTAGTCAAATGTGTTTATTCAACGGTTTTTTTTCTAGTTATTAAAAATACACATTATTGGACTCTTATTTGGTTTTCTCTTTCGCTAATAGTAAATCTGATGTGATATGTGTGTGAGCGGTGTTATTTTTTTAAAACAATTTTAGTATTATTGGTTAGTTGCCATTTTAATGTATGTTATTATAGTTTATATTTCCAGTAGGGTAAAACAAATTGATTATTTTTTTAAACATTTATCATATAACTTCATTTTTTTACTGCGTTACTTTCATTGTTTGATTGCTATAAGGTCATACATATTATTTGGAATATCGCATGTAGTTTTAGGATCGTCTGTAGCAGCAAATATTCAATATTACTTTATTTAACAAGTCTTACAATAAATAAATACAGATTTATTGAAAGCAACATAGTATATATGTACACATATCTTGAAGTATCATATATGTTTCAAGATAATGGAAAAGAAAACATATTTAATATAGAAGCTATCAAAAAGTTGGGATTCGTCTCATAACATGACCCAGTCGAGAAACACCCCCCCCCCTCCCTCCCCCAATAGAGGGCAATCCTGGCCGCGAAGAAGTCAAATGTTTTTCAGGCCAAACCCTTTTGCATATAAATTTAGAAAAACAAAAAAATAATAAGCAGTCAATACAATCAATTCAGGCAATACAATAATAGTTTCATCGATAAAAAAGGCATTCTACGGCAAAGAAAAATAAAACACATTCAAGAGAAAGTCACCAAAAGGTCCAAGCTCATCCCACAACACCCTCCCATCTGAGACACACCCCCATCATTATGAGGGTGTAAAGACACCAGACATTTTTCAGCCCACACTCCTGAACCCATAAACTATTGTACGAGTATAATATAAAAATGATAATAAATAAGTAATATAAGAGTATCATGTCTAGCGGGTTGAAATATAAATATTCTTAGATTTTTCTTTGAAATTTTCAGCAATATTTTACACATTAATGGAAAACTAACGATTTTTAAGCTTAAAGCCTTTTTGAGGCCCAACTTATTTCGATGCATCATAAATGGTCACCTATCTGGTAACCCACACTCAGAAAAACACATCTCTCATGAACAGTCAAACCTTATAAGACACAACAAGTATTAACTGTGAATTTTGTAATGACAACAAAATATCTCAAAATACAATAACATGGAAACACCAAGCACTAAAGAAAGTTTGGTAGGATATTTTTTTAGATCTACAGTGTTCGTAAAATCACTAATTCCACGTATGTTAAATGATGCCAGGTTAGCGCGTCGAAACTAGTCGGGCCTAAAAAAACTTAAA
The DNA here is from genome assembly GCA_949825065.1 of Odontocerum albicorne. NCBI lineage: Eukaryota > Metazoa > Arthropoda > Insecta > Trichoptera > Odontoceridae > Odontocerum > Odontocerum albicorne. The sequence continues at coordinate 9,040,073 of OX463845.1, forward strand.
GTTTTCAATCATTATTAATTTTTTTTTTAATTTATTTATCTAAGAAAAACGTACTAGCAACATCTTACAAAAATGCCGATTCGTATTTTTTTCTGAAATGTATGAGCGTTCATCCACTGATCATGCTTAAAAATAATTTAATACGTTCTCACTCAAAAGTTATCTGAAAAGTTTTTAACCTTTTTCGATCCGAAATTTCCATAAACCAAAAACCAACTATCGCATTGGGAATAGAGGAAGATTTGGAGTCTGTGGCTCCGGATTCTCTCCACACGCGCCTGCTGAGATTACCAGCCTAAACTTAGTTGAAAACTTGGCCAAGAAGGGTTAACTCAATATTTCAGCTTGGGATTTACACATCGACGTTTGATTCTAAGAACATAGTGGTAAAAGATTTAATCGACAGGTGTAGTACATTCTGAAGATCAGTTTCAACATAGTTTTGTTTAAAGAATAAAAGAAAATGTTTTTTTACAAGTTTATTTATTATAATTTTTTTATCAAAAGAAAGAAAATATTGGAAAAATATACTGAAAATTTATATCGAATATTTTTTCACGTTATATCATACTCGTAACATATGTCTCTACTATCAATATTTTCTTACTTGAGTTCCTGTTGACAAACTCGATTTTTTTTATTTAGATTAACGAGCTTATCCCATGTGATAATAAGATACTAAATTCTCACTGAGAGTACTGAGCAAAAACTATAAAATATATTTAGTGCAATATGAAATTTTCCATTCTACTAATTTTTTTTATTAAACAAAGTAATATATTGCACATATATTTGTCAATATATCCAAATTTATTACTTCACTAATCTTATTTATATATTATAATTTATGAACTTACTTAATCTTATTTACCCACATATCATTTTATTTTTATTTTTATAATCTTAATATATTAATTCTTAGAAATAATTAACACCTACATACTACTTATAACTGGATAACAATTCTTACAACTAATTATTTAGCAAGAACAAGTCCACTCGTTCAGGCTGCTTGTATTCCATCATATTCACTCAGACCTGGGTTGTCCCAGCTAATACTGAAGGTGAATTTGTCAGGCAACAGATAACGCTTCGAGAGCCAGTGCTTATTCTACTATATTACTTAACAAATCATCCCACCGTAAATCATTTTCTCTTATGGATCCTTCAGTTTCTTTGACTTTTTTCTGCGTTTCTCTACCACCACTCCCACTCATTTTCAGGCTGTAGATATATTTTGTCAACAGTTTTTCTACATTCTTATCCACCTAAATAGTCTTCCTCATTAAATTTACAACAGAAGTCTGTAGTTCATATTCACCCTTTATCTTTCATATGGCATCCTACAACATATCCACATTGGTGATTCGAAATATATTGAAAAGGGTACCCGGGAGATAGACGATATTGTGTTCGGCCCCAGCAATCGTACCTTCAGATTTAGAACTACCGAAGTAGGCATGGAACTTGTGGTTCATCATTGCACGAATTAGCATTAATACTGCACGTGAAAAGGTAACAATATTCGAACACGTATTTGGCGCGTGTGACCATAATCATACCCGAACCTCCCGGGTGGAAGTCAAAAGACTTACAAACTTGGCAATGCAGGACATTTGCCCTTGATTCTTTCATATTTTTTCATATATCGTCCCCCCCACGATTTCTTCTCAGTGCACGCATTTCTACAGAATTCATTCGATTTACTTTAATTTTTTTATTGTTTTTATATATTTCATAACGAGAATTTCGTATATTCATTTAACTTGTTAATTATTTCCTCTTTTCTCCACAGAGATAATAATATCAAAGAATATCAATGTTTTATTTTAAAATGAAATAAAATAAATACTAGATGCTTTGTTGTACGATGGATGCTACTTGACAGTTGAGCAAAAGTTCTTTGTTAAGAAACGTGAAGTACTACTGTAAGACAGCACAGTTTTTTTAAACCTAATTTTTATAAGTATTTTATAAGGACCTCTACGGTTTTAGATATTTGTTATTATTTAATAAATAATGACGGTAATAAAAAAAAACATTTTTCTTTCCTGATATTTATGAATATCCTTACCTAAATAAAAAAATCAAATGTCAATAACTACAAAAGAAAATTGTTTTAACTTAAAAAAAAAAGTGTGCTTTAAAAAAAATTACTAAATGAAAAAAGCGATACAACACTTAAATTATTATACGATGACAGACTATCATTCCTCGTAATCGAGTATGATTATCAACCATTTTGTAGGCAGAAGATGCGTGTGCGTGTATAACTTTATAGTGTGCAAAATGTTGCACTTCAGCAAGCACACATTCTTGTCAAATCAAACCCTAACTTCCAATAACAAATGGATAAAAGTTCCAAGACGATTACTACATTACTGCAGCCTTTCGTTAGACACATATTTATATAGCTTATTTTTTTGTTTAAAAGTAGCACTATAAAAATTAGGATAAACTGTGTAGAAGCTACAGAAAAACCAACATCAGGAAGATGCATAACGTTCTAAGAAGCAATTCAATCGAGGCTGGGGTGCCGCTTGCTTGGTGTAAATGTTAGATCAAGGCAGCCGACAAAAAACATGAAAAAAATAGATTTATTTTATTTAAAATACATTCCCGATCAATTACTAAAAAAATAAAAATAAAACGTGCTACCGAATATCACTTACCTTTCATGGTGAAATTGGTCCCATCCAGCAGTACAAAGTCACCCTTTGCATCCCCGTTGGCAGTTCCCATGGTGGATATCATGATATCTCCATTGGCCAGACAGTGGCTCGTGTGAGGTGTCGAGCAATTCAAGGCTTCCATTTCAGTGCCTTCGATGACCTGTAATGTAACAAAATAAAAAATAAATTAGAGTTGTGGTTCAACTGTTGCATACTCTAAACCAGAACTATATAACTCAGCATATTTAAAGAATACAAGAACCCTTTTTATATTTATATTTCTTTATTGTATTATTTTTTTTATATTGTTCAAACGTTAAAATAATTCCACATAAGATAAACGATCCATATCAGTAGATTAACTAGGTTCATAGTATGTTCGGAGAGAGCCTACCAGTGAAGTTAACATTGCAACAAATCTAATCTTAAGACTGTGAGATTGGACAACTTTAACAAAAATAAATATATCGCCACAATTTTATTGATAACTCCTGTCACCAAGCCACTGGTCAGCAAAATAAAATATTATTATTGTATTATACTTTATTTGTGTACAGCAAAACCTGACAGTTTGTTGCTTTTATCAATCACTTCCAACCAACCACAAATAAGTCATAAGAGGAACCATTTTGAAATAAAATCTGGATTTCAACGGAAATCGAATTCCCAACATCCGAGTCGAAAAACAGGTGACTTATTAACTGTTATAGACCATGGAGGGAAATAAGGGAAACATTTTAAATATGTCACGAGAAAAAATGTACATGTAAGCTAAAAAAGATGTTTGTGAGGGTAGAATGAAATGAAAATCTTATATCCTACATAAACCAAAAGAGCTATAGCATGATGGTGTTGATGACGATGTTTTACTAGATGCCTTAAGTGATAACCAGACCACGAGTATAACCCTATTTGAAAAAACTAACGGGATTCGAACTTGTAAACCCCGGGTAAGTAGACAGGCGTCTTACCAATAAAGGTTCGAAGGTTGTCAATTTTATTACTTAAATTCGCTCATAAAATATTGTAAGAATTCACAGAATCTGACGATTTCTACATACATGAATACATATCATCACGCAGTTTCCCTGGAGGGGTAGACATATGGAATAGATGTCCAAACCTTTATATCCAATCACACAAAATTCGCCTACTCCACATCCATACATCTGGTCATGCACAATTTTCTATTATTAATACTTCACACTATACATTATTTTAAAATCTGGTCCATTTGGTCCAATCACGTTTTCCTCGTTCTATCTCTTCCATGCACACTTTTGATTTGTCTACTCACTTAATCATTCTTTCATCATTCATTCTCTTCACACGTCAACACCATATTTTATCTCCTTTCTTCAGCTTATTTAAAACATCAATTTTATCCATGCATTAATCTCAGATGTCTTCATTCCGCCTTCTTTCAAACATTGACACTCCACAAATTAATCTTAGTGCTTGCACCACCACAGCATTGATCTTACTCTTATTATTCTTCTGCTAAGTCAAATTACTCTTTCATAAATTTCAAGGTGTAAGGTTCCTTACATCCTAATATTTCATTTAAAAAAAAATTAAGCCTTCCAATTACAAAAACGCACCAATTTTCCAAACTACTAATATTTATGTAACTAGCCAAAAACATTATTTTTTCAGTTTTTTTTTGGTACAAATTTTTTGGAGTTTGTGTTTTTTTAAAACTACAACCTGCAAATAAAATTTCAATAACAGATCGTATATCACCTTTGTCGCCATATTCTCCCCTTTTGTATATTCAAGCAAAAAAAATAACAAAACAAGGGAGTCGATTTGAATACGTATATCTTCAAAAAGTCTCAAAAAGTTCTCTTCCGCATTCCTAAGTCCCCTATCTTCTGCATTTGAAATATAAAGGTCGCTTTAGACAGTACTGATTCTTAAATATGAGTGCGAAATATCGGGGGTTTTTTTATTCGATTTTGAAAAAAAAAAATGTAAAACAAAATGTACTATTTTTATCGATTAGAGATGCATGCACTAAGAAATGTAATGTATGAAAGAAGATGGATCAAAGACAATGGATTAAATGGATATGTTAATTAAGACGAAGAAATGAGTTATATGGTGGATGGACAGGTGGAAATAACGAATGACGAAATAGTGTGCGAGTATTATTGTTTATTCACGTGCTGTAGAATTCACAACATTTGCGTTAGTGACCTGTGAATTATTTGTCCACTCCATGTTAAGGGACACAGTAAAAATAAACTAATGAATTCGCAAATGACAGCTGAGACCTTATTGCAGTGAACGAAGTAAAATTTCTTCATGCAGAAGATATAACGTGATAGTGCATACATACCATCACGTCGTTTCCTGTTGATGTAGGCAAAAAGGGCAAAGCGCTTGATTTTTTTTATCTATTGAGCTTATTGCCATGTGGCAATCTCTTTCAACAACCCAGAAATATGTTTTAATGGGCCCTTAGTGAAAACCAGTCTGGAATCCCATGTTTTTAAAATCTGGGTTCCAGCGGGGATCGAACCCGCAACCCTCGGATCGGCAGACATGCGTCTTACCACTAGGCCACGGAAGAGATTTTCTTACCTCGACACACATATTTCACCTCTTTCACATCCATAAACCTTCTTATATAACTCCGGCGATTTCTCTTCTTGCATTTCCTTCTTTCAAAATATAATTAACTTGAGCATACTATACTTTCTTTGCTCTTACTTGACCGCACCTTCCACTTACATTTCAAAAGTATTGTAATTTTTTTTATCAAACGCTGTTTATTCCACTTTTTATAACGGTATAACCTTATCGGTTTCAAGGCTTTCACCTTATTATCAGGGGAACACAAACAAGACTGAAAAGAGGTGGAAGTCTTGAAACCGGTAGGGTTATATATACTGTTATAAAAAGTGGAATAAACAGTGTTTGATAAAAACAATGTCTTTATACCTCTGCAATGTTAATCAATGTCTTTAAACCTCTGCAATGTTAATTCCTTAACTATAAATAATATTTCAAAAGTATTTTTGTATTTATCCATCCCACAGCACAGAAGTATGAAATTACCGCCCTTAAAACTAAAAACATTAAAAAAATGATAATGTGAATTAGCCTTATGATATACCTAAAAATGGCGCAAAGCGAAAATTTTCCGCCCCACCAGTGACAAGCATCACTGCAATTGATATATCTAATATAAATATTATATCAAGCGGCTTGAGGAGTCTTCAAATCCCTACGCAACATATGATTGGATGCTCATCAATCAATCAATCTGAGCTCAAGTCTCGGGAAGCAGGCGTCAATCATTCATATACGAAAATCACTTTTTCTTCACAAAATTTAACCTCTACATTGTGAAATTTTCTTCTTCGACGTATTAAATTATTTGATATATATATATATTTTCCATTTAACGTTTTTAAAATTCCGTCATGGATTATGTAATAAGAAATTGATTTGTTATTCAACTAATTTATCACCGCAATATGTGATTTTATCTCTTATCCCGATAATTGTCTTTATAAAGGGTCTTTCAAATTGAGCGATTTTTTTATAAATTTTTTTTAATTCTTGAATAAAACGTACAATTTGCTTTGATTTCAAAAAACTTTTTACTGGTCATTGAAGTATAATGTATGAAATTTATACACACAAAACAATATCCGCCAAATGTCCACCTTTTGCAGCGCAACAGATGTTCACTTTTTTGTCAACATTTTGGCATTATTGCGGTTCTTACTCACCAATAATGCGAATAATTTCATCCATCAGCTCAGGAATTGATTGGGGGTCCCAAGGAATTGATTGGGGGCTCAGAAATTGATAACCCCAGAGAAAATAGTCCAACGGTGTCAGATCACATGATCTTGGTGGCCAATTAATATCACCGTTTCCGGAGATTACAATACATAAAATAATTATACAGTTTAAATGCGTTGTTGTATTGTATACGACTCTATTTTTATAAACGTCATACATCACACTTCTCAAATGTTACAAGACCCAGACAAGTTTGCGACGCCATCGGTTTTTTATCCAAGAATTAAAAAATCTGCTCAATTTGAAAGACGCTTTACAACATTCAATCTGAAGAGAGGCTCGGGGTAGGACGAAGAAACATGTGTCGTGGTAGTGTAATTAGTGTGATAATTAAATCATTTATTTTTCCATTTATTGCACGTGGGACGGTAATAAATGTACACAATGGAATAATAAAACAATACCTTGTTAAACATTAATACTCGTACATTAATAAATCATCAGAATTCGACCCAAATACGACAATTATTTAATTAGTGAGTAATAATCACAAGAAAATCAAATATAATACCACTTCAAGATGTTCTAACTTCCATTTCAAATCTCTTTTCAGAATTTGCAAAATTTGAGAATTAAGATAGAAGTCAAGGTAACTTACGTCAATTAAATAACACCTAAATACAAATAAACATCGCCATTTTATATTTGAAGAAATACTGAAATACGGAATCCTACGTGTTTTTGAAAACACTAAATGATTCACGAATTTTTACTTTAATCCCGCTTGGTACTCCTCAACAAATAATAAGCAAATACATTTACATTTTATCAACCCTCTTTGAATTCTTAACCAATCTATGCATTCCTCAAAATCACATAAATATTTCAATCTTCTTTCTGAATGTGGACTGTCCCGTCGATCTGGTGACAACAAAATCTTTATATATTTTATTTTACTATTATTTTTTTATTTTTATTTATATTTTTATTTTCTCAAAACAGGCTTAGCCCAATTACTTTGAGAAATACACGAAATGTTAACATTGAAAATATAGAAAACTTATATAGAATTAAAAAAATACATAAAATCAACAATAAAGTATATGCATACATATATACACACAAACATACACATATATTCAAAGTCACTTAAATACGTTGATCAGTGCTTTCTAACGCGCTCAATTTTAGAAGAGAATTTACTTTTGCCTTTGGTAATTTGAAATGAAATATGTCAATATCCGAAGCAGACCCGTTCAAAAGAGTTAAGACCCTTCCAACAGGCATAGCGGCTGGAAGACCCGTTCTTGCGTATGTTATTGAGAACAGTTCTTGCCGGCGCAGTCTAGTGTAATTGTTAGGAACATTTAACGCTAATCGTTGTAGTAATGCTGGACAGCTCACAACTCCTCGAACGAGTTTGACAACGTATACCAGGAGACGCAGATATCTTCTTACGCTCAAGGAGTTATACCCGAGCATGCCCAGCAGAAACTGAGTAGGATAAAGCCATGGATAGACACCGAACTCTCTCATATAGAGATATCGTAGATATTTTTTTTGTACTTTCTCAACCATGAGTGAGTTCTGCGCCCCCACCGGGCTCCAAACGTAAGCATTGTTTTCTAGTTTGCTACGGATCAATGAATATTAACAACGTTTTGAGCACTTCTATGTGAGAACCAAATGCGAGATTGCTGTGGAACAAGACACCCAGATCTTTAATATTATTTGTGCGGGGTATATGTATAGATTCTAATGTACGAGTATATCTATGGAATTTCAAGACGTGTGAGCGCTGATATGACATAATTTTGCACTTTGATGCATTGAAATATAATTTATTGTTGTGGCTCCACTCACGTTGTTGAGATCTGACTGTAGGTCTAAGCAGTCGGTATAAGAACGATTTTTTTTAAAGATTTTGAGGTCATCAGCAATTAGAAGAAACGTGGATTTTCATCAACGCATCACACACATTATTCTATATTTTATGGTTCACTTGGCTCCATTTGGAATCATTCTTCCTGGCTCAATCAGATGTTCATCCCTATCGATATTTAAGAAGAAATTAAAAAAAAAAATTATTTCAAAACATTCATTTTCTTTTACTCCTACACAGTTCCCAACCTAATTCACATTTTCCTTGATTTATATTTTATTTATACTTTAATTGTTTATTTTTTTAATATTCTTTTGGTGCACTGTGTCTAAAACGCGGTCATGGATACGAATAATAATTATGAACATATGTTTTAATTTTTTATTGCAGCATATTGCGTTTATATATTCACTAGCACTTTGAATTTATATTATGTATTTTAAAAATTGTTGAAAGTCGAAATCAACCCTAAATTAAGAGATGAATAAATAATTTATCTTCCTTTCATTACTTTTTGTCACGTCCAAGTTTCAAATGCATTTATTAACTATGGACCCAAGATTCCATAATGAGCCACTTGCGGTATTGTAAAATAATGTGACGATTCTCTTAAGTTCATCTCGACAAATATAAATGTGAAATGTGGAGTTTTCTTAATCACAATTTTAAATCATATTTCTCTTCAAATAAGAGCTGAAAGTGAAGTCTACGTTTACGGAAATATGTCAAGTCTCTGAAAGACAAGTGAAACCTTGGATATGAAATCTCCTAAGGTTTTTGATAAAGCTCGTATAAAAGACATCGTATCTCTAGAGATTTCCTATCTTTAGATGGATATGTAAGAACATACACGTATGCAAATAATTGAAGATAAAAATGTTTCACAGAAGAAATCAAAACTTTGATGATAAAAATAAAATTAACTGTTTAAATACACATAAAAGCTTAAAGAATTTATGATTTTTTTTGAGCAAATGTCAATTTTTAAGCAAGCTTGTTAGATCAGGGACATTTTTACAGATGTAAATGATTAATTGATAATGAAGTGATATTCTGTAGACTGATCAGAGGTAGAACAATTGCCACAAATATCACTTGGCAATGACATTTTTCCTTATATTCATTAGATTTTAATATTTTAGTTCAAATACGAGTATCAATAAATTTTCGTAAAAACTGATAGAAAGTTTCATGACAGGTAAATTATCTTCAAGATACATTTAAATATAAATATTCTACTAATTTAAGAAACTTGTAAAAATATGACAGACACATACCATCACGCAGTTTCCTTTTGACTTTTGTATCGCGATACACATCTATCACTTCTTCATTCATACATCTCCTCTTCTCACATAGCTCCAACAACTTCAGTAACTTTTTGATATTTCACTCTCTTAAAATATCGTTCACTTGATCGAACCATTCTTTCCTTAGTCTTTGTCTACTATGTCGTTTACTGACATTTGCTTTTCTTCATCCAATTGTGTTACATACCCAAATCATCTTCGAGTGTTCTTCTTCATCTTGCTCAACACACCAGCCTTAAGCTCACATTCATCCCTTATCACTTCATTCCATATTCTGTCACACATTATCTCTCCACGTATTCTTCGCAGTTCAGATTTTTGTTCCTACTATACGTACTTTACTTTCCTTGATCTTCCTCCATTACACCTTCTTTTTACATTCGCACTCTACATTTGTAATGCTTTTCTCCTTTCAATCTACATATACCATAAATCATTAAATGTATATGCCCCTCCCAATCCAAATTCAAATAGTTCAATCCTTAAATAATTAAAATGAAGAATTTTTACCATTTTATTTTGGATACCTGCACAAAAATTATTTTCAAAAGGGTTTGAAAAAATATAATTTTAACTGAAACATGAAATTATGGAGATTTTTTTTACAAAAGAATTTTGTTTTCTTTTAACGAGAAGAACTCTGAATATATGTTTCTGACTGAATATTTAAACAGTTTAAACATGTGAATGTTAGTACATTTCATAATGGAGCTCACAAGAAATTCCACCGCGTTTAGTTTGGCGTAGATTAAAATTTACTTCAAAGTGAATTTGCTGACGATGTGCATTAATGTGCAACGCAGAGCTTTAGAATTGCGGAGGTAATCGCGCGGTTTATTTCAGATTTAATATTTTCCACGGTGTTTATGCTTCTAACAAAAGAAGTACAACACAACATTGAAAGCAAACCATTTACTTAAAATTTTAATCGAAGTTAATATTTCAGTTATTTAAAAAAAAAACTCTATTTTCCTGCAGTTATAAGTTTAAAGATTTATTTTTATTAGTTATGTGAACAAATTACATAAAATGTCTACGAGTTATTTCAGGCCAAATTGTTAGAAATAAAGTTAGAAACTTTTTTCAAGAAATATATATTAAGTAGAAGATAATGCATCAAAGTCTTGTAATGTTGTAGATGAATGCTGCAAAACTCAAAGTATCAAATCAAAATGTTGTAGACAAATGTTGCAAAATCTAAAGTAATGCTGATAGAAAAATGTGGAAGTAAAATTAAATGCGACATATGAACGGCGTGCTGCATTAGGAAACAAAGTCAACGGAGCAATTAAACATATATATACTCCAACCGGAAAGCATTAAAATCTGCTAAATATAAATATATGAAGAAGAAGATATTATGAGATAGGGTGTAAAACCGCAGAAGCCACATTATTATTATTTTATTGTAAATATTTGGTCGTTTTTATAATATACTCATACACATACAAACCATTACGCCATCTCCTCATCGGGGCAGGCAGAAAGGTGAGAGTGCTAGATATTCCTATCATGACACACCTCTCGCCTTGCTACATTTATACAACTTATACAGCTCCTACGATTTATCTGAGTTTTTTCATTTCCTACTTTCAAAATATCATACACTTGATGCATCTTTACTTACCTTGGTCTTCCTCTTCAACGCCTTCTATTCACATTTGGAATGTTTATTTGTTTTGTGAGTATTTCTTCATTAATTTGTTCCACGTGTCCAAACCACATCAGAGTGATCTTCTTCTTACTCAACACATCAACCTTAAATTCACATTCATCCCTAATTCTAAATTCAAGTATTTCTACAGCATTTACTTGGCACTTTTCAGTAATGTTAAACGTCCACGTTTCACTCCCACACTTAACACTTGCCACCATGTGATGGATAGCGAGTGACCAGGACTTATATTTTATTTTATTATTCGGCGTTTTAATACATAATAAAATTATTTTTATAACTAATTACAAAAAATAACCTAGCCGATTTTGCATAATTTTAATTTAAAATATACATTTTTCACTGGACGTTTAGCGTCCAGCACCGTGGCTGGCGGAGTTTTTTAGCACAGTTAGGCAAGTGTTAATAACATATAAAGTTGGAACTAAAAAAAATATTGTGAACTATCGTCTTGGCAGATTTTGATATTATCCAGTTCGAGTATATACGTGTATGTACCATATATCATTAAGGAGACCGTTTTTTAAGAGGTGTCAGATTTATTGATTTGGGATAGAAAAGGAGAAAAATGCTATATTTATTTATTTTACATTTGAAATAATTGGACCAAATTACACCAAATAACAGGGAAACAATGATTAAAAGTCTAAATAAAGCATAACGACAGCAGGAACAATGTTACTCATCCCTCCCTGTAAAGTAACTCAATTATATCTACAAAGTTTATTATGAATTCAATCCTCAATTTATTTAGCGAGATATGGAATATGTCGAAATTGGAAAATTCATTGTACGAGGTCATTCCGTCTCCGAATGGTAATGTTCTTAACAGCTCAGTTCGTAAATACGGTTTAGAAAACAATTTTAATTTACGATAGCGTAAATAATTGCCCGGTCTATTTAACAAAAGTTCGCCAATCAATCAATCGTGTATGTGTATGTTTCAGTGACCTATTCAAATTATTTTCTATCACCACACGCTGTTCAATAACTCATATAACTCTAACATCATCAGATAAATTTCTACCTAGATTACAGAATTCTTCTATTTGTTCTTATTTTTCTGGGTTACAATCCTAGGATTGGTATGCACCAAGCACTCGATCCCTCCCCTCATCTCTGTCATCCGCCAGTGTCTTCATCTTCTGGTAGCTACCACAGCGCACATCCCGGATCACCCGGCTCATGTAGCTATATCTAGAGCGGCCTCTATGGTTATTGCCCTCAATCATTCCCTCGACGATGGTAAGGAGCAGGCCTGGGTGCCTGATGTTATGGCCTATCCAACTAGATCGTTGTTGGGCAACTCTCTTTAGGAGTTGCCTTGTCTTTCCAGCCCCGTTCAATACCTCGTCGTTTCGGATGTGATCTGACCAATGGACCCTGGCCATGCGCTTATAGCACCACATCTCAAAGGCAGCCAGACGCCCGGACTCACTCTGGCTGATGTTCCGCGTTTCGCAACCATACAGCAGCACACTTCAGACAAGAGTTTTCACTAAATTCTTCCTAACATTGATATCAATGTTAGGAGATTCAAATATCTTGGATTTCTTGTTGAAAGTAACTCTTACCTGTTGGATCATACTTATTATTTCTGGCTTTGATCGGCCATCTTGGGATACTCTGCTGCCCATGTAAACAAACTCCTTCGCTTGCTCAACACTGACGCCACTCACAACAACACTCGCGGTCACCTCCTCTCTTCCAGCAACCACACATTTTGTTTTGCCTTTGTTTATTTTCATATTGTAATTGGATGACAAAACATTTTCCATCTTTCTTAAGGCCTCGTTCAATTCCTGTTCCGTCTTCGCAAGCAGTGCAATATCGTCGGCATACCTTATCATGTCAATCTTTCTCCCCTCGATCCTCACGTCGGACCAATCTCTCATCTCCTCCCTCATCTCGTCGATAGTCTGTTGTATATAACAACTGAACAATGTCGGGGACATCGAGCATCCCTGTCTCAATTTTTCATTACTCATCCATGTATCGCATTTACTTTTCCTTTCACAAATTACAGTGACTTTGGATTTCGAAACATTCATTCCAAGATCTTTTTCTTCACATTTCTCGTACACTTTACTCGTCAGGCTATAATTCGTCTTCATTCTCCGCTAATACTACAATGTCATTAATAAATATCTGTAGTATGTATGATATCATTATTTTTATTACATATATATTTTTAAATACAGTCCGATTAAAATGTGAAAGTATTTGTTCCAAAATATTATTATATTTTATAAAATATTTTGGCCCATTATTTAATCTGACCTTAACTCTTTATTAACAGATTACGGCTCCCCTAAAATATTTGACCTTTACTAAAAAAAAAAAACTATTTTCCAGAGGTTCGCAGTATATGAGGCACATTCCTAAGCTACCGGTTGTTAGGAATAAATTCTTTGTTTTTTTCATGGAATTCTTTTGGTTATTAAGGCTTCCGAGTAGGCGGATTACTATACTCTTTCGATAGGAATAGAATATTTGGAGAGACAGAGTTCAACATTCAGCAAATATCGAATAATAAATTGAATGGTTGTTATTAATAAATATGTCATATATAATGAAACTGCATACTTAGTTTTTTTTTTGGTACTTAGTGCCTATTTTAATTCAACCATTCAATTATAATTAAGTAATACGAAGTAAATAAATTATAATTAAGAATACGCCAAATTAAAAATATTTACTTTTATTTGTTTTGATAATATTAAACAAGAACTCAAACCAAACAATATCAAAATTTGCCAAAGTGGTGGTTCACTACATCATATAAGTGCAAACATTGAAGTATGGTAGTGAAATGTGGACGCAGAAATTTAATGAAAGTAGCCGAGCTAATCAGTCCATTGAGAAAAATATGTGGTGTATCGATGTATCTCTAATGCAAAGGAAATATATATTGAACAGCGAGTAAAAATTTGAAATAATATCAAACGGGCACTAAAAGACATATAGTATACTCAAACGCGGCATTATCAATATATGCCAAAATGGTAATTCTCAGTAGCGTATTTGAACCAACATTGATTTATGCGAGTGAAACGTGGAAGTAAGTGAAAAGAGAGAAAGGCCAGCACTGATAAGAATATGGTATACAGTTTGTCGATATATTACAGAATAAGAAATGTTATTTGCAAGGATGAATGTAAGCTAAAAATTGATGTATTAAGTAGCACGTCCATTTGGTTTGGGCATGTTGAACGCATGGGTGACAAAATACTGACTAAACAAATTTATAATGCAAGAATGAGGGGAAGTTATGATAGAGGAGACGTTAGTTAAAAATTTAACATGTTTAGAACATTATAAAATAAATCATGTTCAGAACATTAAAAAAATATTCATTTATTATATTTCTGAACTTCCTTTTATGTTGGACTAAATTAAATAAGCACATTTTTAATTTGATTATTGCAAGCACAAATGAAAGTCGTGGCAGAAGAGAGAATCCTTAAAAGTTCTACGTGTTCAAACACTACAAAATAAATTATGTTAAGAAAATAAAAATATAAAAAAAATATTTAACATATTTCTCAATTTGCTATTGTGTTGAACTTAATGAAATAAACACATTTTTAATTTGTTCTCTTTAAGCGTAAGTGGAGTCGTGGTAGAGAATAGAATCGACAAAAGTTCAACATGTTAAAAAAATTATAAAATAAATTATGTTATAGAAAATATAAAAAATTTTAACATTTTTCTGAACTTGCTATTTTGTTGGGCTTGATGAAATAAACACATTTTTTTGTTTTTTTTTATTGGAAATGGGAGTCGTGGTAGATGAGAAAATTGTTGAAAGTTCTATGTGTTTACAAAATAATAAAATAAAATCATGTTAAGAACATCAAACACATAATATGTTAAACCAAATGGAATAAACAACATTTTTTATTTGTTAACGAGATCAATTGATCTTAGAAATATATGATTTGGTTATCAAATTACATACTCGAACCGGACAATATCAAAATTGGCCAAGATTATAGTATTCAACAGAATTTCAGTTCCAACTTTGATGTATAGGAGTAAAACGCGAACGTGGAAAAAACTGAAAGATGAATGCTGGAGAAAACGTGCATTGAGAAGAAAATGGAGTGAAAATGTACTCGTATTACACAAAACGGAATGACATGATTAAACGAATATGAACTTAATGCTAAGTAAAATGAAGAAGGGCACTTGAGATGGTTTGGCCATGTAGAAAGAACGAATAAAGAAAGACTCACAAAATAAATATATAGGAACTGGTATTTATATTATTTCTGACCGGAAGGTTGCGGGTGGAACTTCCGTTGCAAACCTGATTAAAAAAAGGATTTCTGTATGGTTTTCACTTAAGACATCTTTCTAGTTGATTGAAAGAGATTGGCCCATCGTAATAAACTCGCTTAGTTGTACTGTATATAACAAAAGTGTAATATTATACATTTTCATTGATACTTCAAAAAAAAAAATAAGACAGTTTAAGAATTTTATTTTGAATTTCTTTTTTTCCGTCGTCGTTTTATTATAATGAATATATTAAACGAACCATATTTCCTTCATTTTGGTAAGAAAATGTGAATTATAACGAAAATTCCGTAAGAAAAAGCAAAATTTCGCCAACCTGCTCGGCACCATTGTGTTTTAACAGATGTGGGGTGAATGGTGGAAGTTGAGCCCGAGTGACATCAAAAAGGATGAGCAGAAATTGAATTAGACCCAGGAAGTATATTGTGGCTTGCTTATTCCTCGCTAAATTATCGTGGCTAAGTAAAAAGTTAGGAAATGGCGTAAGACTTGTCCAGATGGAAAGGAAATTATTATTAATTTTTGAATGTTAAGTAATACTAATTTTGTTTTATTTATTTGTTTAATTTACAACACAGCAATGTATTTTACATACAAATGCATATATGATAAGTTAATGCAAGTACTTAGAGTTACTGACAAAAATACAAAATCTTAATCTAAAATGTAGGTATAAAAAAAACAGTAGTTATAATAACAAAGTAATTACAAAGTCATTTTTTTTAAGTATTTAATAAGAACATGTATATTTAAATTCAATACATGTATGTTTATTATAAAATATTACCAAATTTAGTCAAGTAGACTTACGTTATTGTGGAACACGTATTTTATAGTGGTCAAGAATTTACATGTCATTAGTGGAACAGCGCTTACATAGAACAAGAAGAATTGGATTTTTCGAGAATTTTATGGAAAGACCTTAAAATTCAACAAACTCATAGGCTCACTTGTGGCACGAGATGCAAGTTGCTTTGCAGAATTGAAACATTCCACACATTGATGCAGGGTTACTAAACTCCTGCGGCAAAGTATTTATTTTTAAATATGTACTCGTACCTACGGGAGAATGTCGATCAATTTTTTATTAAGAAAAGTACCCAATATTCAGAAAAACTAGCTTTCAATTTAGAAACAAAAATCTCAATAAAAATGTTTCGACTATTTTCAATGTCACCAAAATATTTATTAAAACCGCTTTTCCGTATACCCGACATTACCGAATATATATAAATATTTTTATTTATGACCATCCGCGTTTTTCTATAACGTGGCCGCTTCTACCCTAAACGGAATCCATTTCAGTCCCAGTCCATGGGGCAGTGCAATGGGGAAGGTTTTCCACAGCCCCTACTAGTGTGATACGTTTATTTGTGCTTTTGTATCGCGAGCTGAGCTCAGTACGGGAACCTCGTAATTAATCAACTCGACATCGTATTAATGCAGCCCATCCCTGAAGTTTAGGGGTAGCTATGGACTGCAAGTCATCTTGCGAGTTTGTGGCACTTTGTCGAAGACATCATAGATTCCAAAAGATTGATGGGTAAAAATAAGATCTAAATATTGGTAAAATTCGAAAAAAAAGTATGCTGCTCTTTGGTTTCCAAGTTTGATGCATATAAATCCACACATCGTATTCTTTCGAGAAAAGGCTAAGATAATAGATCTTAAATTAAATAGGCAAATAGATGACTTATACGACTGTATGGGGAATTCATAATTCAATATAATGTCAATAAAACTTTCTTGTCGAACTTTAACCTGCATTCAGATGAATTATATCAGATGATTATTTAAAACAGGAATGTAAAAAATGAATAACCAGCTATCTTTTTTATCCTAAGTCTGGTAATACATTTTCAGATATTCCAACAGACATCTTAATTATAACGATAAAAAAATAAAATTAATTATAATTCCAATGTGATTGAATGAAAAAAATACCGAAAATTTACAAAATAAACAATAACACGAAATTAGAAATAGTTTTTTAACATAACTGTAGCTTTGAAGAGCTGTGACAGGAACAAACATTGTTTTTTAATTAGAAATTTTTGTTATATATCAGTTCAAGGGTTGTGAGCTAAAAAATAAGTTTGATACTGTTTTTCACTTAAGGTGTCTTTAATTAACATCTTTCTAGTTCTTTGGGATATATTGTTACATAGAAATAAACTAAATAAATGAAATAATATCGTATAACACAACATATAGTATGCAACGAAATAATATCGTATAACACAACATATAGTATGCAACGAAAGAGCAATACTACACCTTAAAAAGATAACTTATCAGTTTTTTTTCAAAATTTAGATTATTGGAAAACGTTTTTTTTTCTGTTGTGAATATATAATTTCATTAAAGCCTTTATGCTTCAATATATGGGTTTGAAACTAAGAAATGCAAATCACCCTCTGTCAAATATTTCTGTAGGGGAGAAAGACTTCTCAGGAGGAAGAACTCCTAAATTTCATAATAAAAATTCCTTAAAAAATATAAAATTGCATTTGGATATTTCTAATTTGAGGATATTCCAAAGACTGTCGCAAAAACAAGATAAATACTCTTACGCTTCATGAGTTTCTATTAAAATTCTTTTTGAAAGCTTTTAATGTGTGCTTTTGACAATACAAAAATATGACATTTCATTTAAAAGTATGTTTCTTTCAATATGGGCGTTTTCTAGAACACATTTTCACTTTTCACATTCACGTTTTTCGTTTCGCAACTCATTAATGAATAAAAATCAAAAAAAATTCTTTAAGAAATGAATATAGAATTCAAATACGTAAATTTTGATACGTTAAAAAATATATTCCCGTATCTAAAATTTGAGAAGATATGTATTCAAATTTTATTATTATTTTTTACATTTGGAATGCCAAAATTTACAAAGTATTTTTTTCCGTTTGAATTATTTATGAAGAGTTGTAAAAAAATATTCATGTATATGTTATATTATTGTGTACCTCTGCGGTAAATTATAAAATTGAAAAAGTTAAATTTGTAACATTTGCACATTCAATACTTCATTAACTGGCGCTAATAGCTACTAGATACGATTAAAAAAATTGCGTAAATTTTATGTATTATAATTTATAAAGAATACGCCCCAAAAATATTTTTTTCTTTCACCAATTCAATGAAATTCAAGTTATCAAAAATATAAATTAAATGGAATATAGTATGTGTAAAGAGCATTCTCTATTGATCATAATTTTATTTTTTAATTTATTGGATGTATAAAAAAGCTGGTTGGATATTTTTAGGTATTGTTTTGGACACCGTTTGGGCTAAATCGTTATTGATATAAATTATTCGGCGCCATTGTTTCCGTTGTATTTGATTGATTTGTGGATACAAATATTTGTTTACAAACATTTTTTTCTACAATAGCCTTCTGCTTAATATGTTTCCAATTTAAAATCCTCCCCTGTCTTAAAGATTCACATTAACTTTCACATATTTTTTCCCCGCTCCATTCACCATTGTATTACATCTCTCCCCACTTCACTCCCCCTATCTCACCTCTTTTATATTAGGTTATTTACACTTGTACAGAATATATTTTAGCAACTTAGTTTATAATCACCTGACGATGAAGACGGTGGTCTTCGAAACTAGTTGTGAACCTAAATTAAACCTGTGGTGAACACAAAAATATAAAATAAGTTTTTTATTTTATTTTACTTATTTTTTCCTTTTATGTAAAAAATGGCACCACAAAGTGAAACTATAATATTTTCGAAGATTCAAGAAATAACATTAAATGTTCGTAATTAGTATTAATCCATAGTGGATCTTGGCCTATTTGAAGATACACACAAATCATACAATACATTAGAAAGTCAGTATAATGAAAATTAGGAATTAAAACGTCAGCTTAGAGAAAAACATTTTTCGATTTATAAAAAATCTCTTCGATTTGTAAAAAAAAACGATTTTATACCATCCCTTCGAGACATGACGTTTAAAACGTCGCAGGACGCATACTAGAATTTCTGAAGTATAGTTTGGCTTATTATTCCGACATTTTTAAATCGTTTCAGTTTTCATCATAAGGAAGATTTGTAATGCGAAGTTGATTACAAACAACTTCTGAAGATGAAAACTGTTAACTTTTCTTAACTTCGGCATCATAAGCTAAGTGAAGAAGTCATACAGTGCAATACTCTGAAAAATGCCTTGTACAACAAATAAATAAAAGGTTTCTTCAGTATGCGCATATATGTATACGAGTATATCTCATTTATTGACGCGTTATTATCCGTTTATTGAAGCTCCATATTTAATTTATTGTTAATATCTCTCATTGACGTTTAATATCTCGTTTGAAAAAAAGCCATTACAAATATGGGTACAAATAAGTAAATTGTGGTCTGCTTTTAGAGCAACTTTTGTGGAAAACAAATCAATGCATATAATTACGCATGTAAAGCTTTTATATATTGTCTTTTCACCTTAATTTGGAGAGGGTTTCTGACTAAGGGTGCACAAAGTAATAATGGTATTTTCTCATATTTCCGGGTGGTTAGAAATAATGCAATAAAAAAACCCACCAAGTTAAATTGCACAAAACGGAAGAAATACAATATAATTAGAGGGAATACCACATTCTCGTCTATTCCAACAATTAAAAATTGGTAGAAAAAAAATACATTTATTTTGTATCATATTATATTATAGTAATACTTTATTATTTTTGCAAAGAAAATACGTAACATTTAATCTACAATTTTACACCTGACACAATTTTCTCTGACACCTTTGTCTATCTAAAGCCATGCACTACTAACTCTTTCTTATTTTTCCTTCCCTCTAGTTCTGTAAGACGCACAATAATCCTGTCCACCCTCAACTGTAAATCCCTTTCTACACGACATTCTAACTTTGCCTCCACCCCTTTTATTCCCCAGCCAGTATGTATTATGGAAAGATCTTGGAGTACGGCAGAGCACGCTTCCGCAAGCTGTCGGCAAGTAATTAATGTGCTCGACTGTGATGCGTTCAGTTATCCTAGACGTTTTATTTATCGCCATCGTCTCGCTTTACTACCTCTACGCTGGGGACAGTACAAAGTCATTGTGCCGCCTTTAGATGAAATTTTGAATACTTCTCCTTGCAGTAGATGCTCGATCTATTTTTTTTTTGGTATGTTCACTGTCAACTATGCTTCCATCTCTTTGGGTGTCTGCCTCGTGGTCAGATTCCTATTGGGTGAATACAATAAACTGTACGCGGAATTAGGGTTTCGTTCAATCTTTGAATGTGATCCCCCTAATAACATATTCTTTGCCTTCCTCATATTACGTTGTTTTGGGTTTAACATATTCGTATTATGGGCTCACTTCAACAGCAACATACCCCTTCAGGTGTGTTGCAGTTGAAGTGAGCCCCTTTGAGCAATTCCTCCTTCTAAATCTCCAAATAAGTGAAGATTTCGGCAGACTTGAAAAATCACTAGTCCGCTGTACAATCACTTGTACACTTCTGTAAATAAATAGGTTGAACAAGCTAGGAAGCGCTATAGGGGTGATTTGGGTGAATGGAAAACCGTGCTATACCAAAGACTATTGATCTACCCGCTTTTCTATACATGCATACAGTTCCCGCCTCGTCCACATCCATACTTCTCGTTATGCATGCTCTGTTGTATCTAATCCTACTTATTTTTCTCTCAATTAAAATTTCCTCAACTATATGCTTGTAATCCTTTTTTTAATGATATAACATGTATGATCGAAATCAAAGGTATTATACGCCCGAATAGTAGACAGAAAAAAATGTCTGTGTCATTCGAAGGGACTGGCAAAGGGGTTTGAACTGGTGACCTTCCGCACGTAAGCACAGTGCGTTACCGCGCGGCCATGCACCCCATACTCTGGATCGGTTTACATTTCCGATTGTGGTCACACTATCCCAAGTGTGTTTTCTTAATTGCACTTATAACATCCATTTCTAACAGTTTTTGTTAATCGAGTCATTTTTCCCTCTATTGAGAAAGTCATACCAAATTTTGTATACCACACACGCATTTCTATCTCAAATCGCTCATTTCAATACCCAGACATCGCACCAACACACCGATATCTTTATTTTACCATAAATAAACTCGTAGGTGTTTCCACAACTCCACTTCTTTCGTTTTAAGAACAGCTGTAAATAAAGTGATGTTATCTTGAATGGTTAACCACTTCTCTACTGTGCGGATAGAGTTTAAAAAAGAAAAAATATATTAATTATTATATTTCGATCTATCTGTATCTTCTCTTAAGAGAAAATGATGTAAGTCTGAAAATGTATGATAAATGTTAGGTTTGTGGTCAATAAAATCAGAGAAATCGTAAGAGTTGTATAAGAAGATGTATGGATATAGAAGAGATGAAAGATGTGTGTCGTGATAGGAAAGTCAGGCGTTCTCTCCTCTCTGCTTACTTCTTCAGGAAAAACGGTTCGATGGTATGTATGTATTATTCTTTAAATATATAGTAAAACATGATGGGTGTAGTGCCATGCAGTGGTTTCTCATAACCAAACAGAAATATTTTAGAAAGTCCTTAGTGTAAACCAGACTATAAACATTTATAAAAAAATCCGGTACCATCAAGATGAACTCGTGACCCAAGTCTGGAAGTCAAAAGTCATGATTATACATTGATTGATTTATGAAAAAATATGATTTTCGCTTCTTTTCCTAAAATATAAGGCCATTCTATAAAGTACACTCTCGATTATCCGGGATCGCATTAACGAGTAACGGATTAATTGTGACAGTAAAAAATTCCGACTTTTTTACAACATTTTGAAATGTTAAAAAAAAATATTTTTTTACTGCTCTCCCAGTTAATCTTTATGTAAGCCAATAAATTAAACCCGGATGATCGTGAATTAATGTGCATTTTTTTTAATATTTAACATTCACAATTGTATAGCGTTGTTCCAATGCCCCTTTTAAATGAAGAGCGCTTTTAGAATTTGTATCATGTAGTCGTAAATAAATAAGTTCAGATGAAAAATAGCTGAATGGATAATTTCCCGAACTGTATCCTTCCAATTTGTATCGGTCTACCTTTGGATCGGTCGGATTGACTGGGAAACGGCTTGGTGCATACTAGTATGTATTCCATCCTTTTTTAGAACACAACAGATTATTTTCAAACTATTGGATATATTTTAAATTGTGATTTGATCTCTATTTTGATCCATCCTTAAACAAATGCTTTTCGCGGCATATTCTACAATAACGGACCTGTCTTGGAAGGACCCGACAGACACGACTCAAAATGGCTTTTTGCGAACACATTTCACCCCATTAAACTGGGATGAAGTGTAAATGATGATTGAAAGGGGATTTTTTCACTTTGTTTTGATGTCCATGTTGACATAAGAACAATGTTTTTATTTTTAAGTGAAATGGAAACAATTTAGAGGTTACAAATTTTTTCAGTGTTTTTCATTTTGTCTCGCTTGATTTTGTTTTATAATTGTGAGATTTTTAATGGTATTAGTAGTATCCATTACAATTGGTATTAGTAGTATCCATTACATTTGGTATTAGTAGTATCCATTACATTTGTTATTAGTAGTATCCATTACATTTGACATTATTAGTATCCTTTACATTTGGTATTAGTAGTATCCATTACATTTGGTATTAGTAGTATCCATTACATTTGACATTATTAGTATCCTTTACATTTGACATTATTAGTATCCTTTACATTTGGTATTAGTAGTATCCATTACATTTGACATTATAAGTATCCTTTACATTTGGTATTAGTAGTATCCATTACAGTTGACATTAGTAGTATCCGTTACATTTGACATTATTAGTATCCTTTACATTTGGTATTAGTAGTATCCATTACATTTGACATTATTAATATCCTTTACATTTGGTATTAGTAGTATCCATTACATTTGACATTAGTAGTATCCGTTACATTTGATATTATTAGTATCCATTAAATTTGACAATCTTTACATATTCAATTGGATAAATTAAACTGTTTGGCGTAAAATAGGATGTGATTTTCTAAATTATACAAAAATTCTACATATATTTTCAAAGTTTACGTAAATTTAAAATTAAAAAAATCGTACTTTTAAAATAACCAATATATTATTTGGGACATAGCCTTGTAGTTAGCTTGCTATTTAATACCCAGTGACCCGGGTTAGCTTACGAACGATTTTTAGACTGATTTTATTATAAAATTGAGCCATCATTTAATTATCATTATGCAATATTTAAAAAGAACCAGAATCAAAAGCACAAAACAAATATAACTATAATTGTATTTTCTATAATATGAGCGCCATGACCTAGTGATGTGCAACTCATGGTGGAGAAGGTAAGAAAAAAATATCTACGATATCTCTATACGAGTGAGTTTGGTGTCTATCCATGGCTTTATCCTGCTCAGTTTCTGATAGGCATGCTCGGGTATAAATCCTTTAGCGTAAGAAGTAATTTGCGTCTCCTGGTATACGTTGTCAGACTCGTTCGAGGAGTTGTGAGCGGTCCAGCATTAATACAAAGATAAGCGTTCAATGTTCTTAATTATTACACTAGACTGCGCCGGCAAGAACTGTTTTCACTCACATACGCAAGAACGAGTCTTCCAGCTACATACAATGCCTGCTGGAAGGGCCTTAATAATTTGGAACGGGACTGCTTCGGATATTGACATATTTCATCTCACATTACCAAAAGCAATAGCAAATTTTCTTCTAAGATTGGGGATGTTAGAAAGCACTCATCAACGGATTTAAGTGACTAAGTTTAAGTTTGACGATGTATATGTATGCATATAATTATTTTTTTTAATATTTTTATAAACAATTTTTGTATTTTTTATTGTAATTGGCCTAAGCCTGTTTTGAGAAAATAAATAAATAAAAAAGTTCTTCTCCTCTCAGAAAGAACATCTCTCAGATACATATTCAAAATATTGGTTTACAATATTATATAAATATCCCATTAAGGGACTTGAATAATACGTACGCGTAAATAAGCCTTTATTGAAAAGTTAACTTTACTATTCACCTTCAACTGAAAACATATTGACCGAGATCAAAATACTCCATTCAGATTGTAATTAGAGAATCTCTGTTTTGTATTAATTGAATGGGGAATGTTCAGTTGTCCATCGGAACTATTCAGTGATGGGTATTATTAGGGTCTTAATCAGCTTAAGTAGACTATGAGAGCCTTAAGGATGGAGATTGATCGACGTTCTTGATTGTGTAGGCTCGACGTTCTTGATTGTAGGGGCTCATCTCCAAATCGAACCACTACATAGTGAATCGATGAATAGTTGGAAATTTTGATATAATAGCTTTGATTCTCTAGTGTTATCAATTCTAGCAATGCCTAAGTTATTTCACCGGATTAAGCAGTTTATGTGAGATATGAATAGATCGCTGTTAATATTCAAAAGGAATAAGTTTTTGGGTTGTTCCCCTCGATTTGTTGATTTTACTACGCATATTCATTATATTCTTAGAATTATGGTAATTTTGATGAAAGCCTTTGAATCCATTATATATGTGTTTCTTCTTTCATCATGTTTGATTCGGTTTATGTTTGAATCCTCATTTATAAATGGTTGAAAGGGTCTCATTCGTGAATGAAAATTGGGAGATTTTATTTTAATATTAACATTTTTTTGAAAACATTTTTTACAAATCTGGACTTTTCGTTACAAAGTTCTCGTTTCTTGAAACACGAAAGGAATATTTCTCTTCGAATGGTGCAGAAGAGCGCATGCTAGGCAATATTACAGAATGAATTTAGTACCTATTTCCTCATTAGTGTGTCTACTAAAGTCATTCATTGGTTTCACGTGCCCAAACATCCTTAAAATGCTTTCTTCATGTTATTCAATACATCAAGCTTAAATTTACAAACATCTCTAATGACTTCACTGCGTATTCAGTCATTAACCACCACCAACGTATTTATACATCATTCATTCGCCTCCTTTTAGTATTTTTCCATGATCATGTTTCACTCATATACATAAAAAATGATACTAAAATACTGTTGTAAACCAACAACGAAGCATGCGAATTAAATTTTTCAATTCAACTGTTAACAACCAACTGTTAAGACTGTTGTCTTGTTTGTGCTCCCCTGATAATGGGTGGAAACCTCGAAACCGATAGGGTTATACCGTTATATAAAGTATAATAAACAGTGTTTGACTAAACAAATTACATAGCTTGACATCTTCAGTGTTAATGCCTTAACTATAAAAAAAAATTCTCCTTATTTTTTTTTAAACCAATTGAAAAAATATATATATTTGTAAAATAAGGAAGAAATATATGTAACTTGACTTTTTTGTTTAAACCTTAATCAAAAGAATTTTTCTGTTAAATGTTTGCGAGTAAAAATATCCTTACTATTTGACTAACACAAACTCTTAACTTAAATCGTAAATACGAGCAGTATAAAAGCTTTTTCTCTAGATCGCATTGCATTATTGCTCAAGTTTATTTATTTTCAAGAGAGCATCCCATGAGCTTCGTAAGACCTTAAGAAGCTCTAGATAAATATGAGAACTAAAGAAGGCTTTAATTGCTACCCAGCAGCTAATTCATGGAAAATCACAACGTGAGCCTTTTTCGTGTCTTCAGAAAAGCTTCATCTCGCTGGAACGAAATACTACGTCTTAAAAATAAAACTCCACTCTTCAATCAAGCACAATCAATACATTTAAACTAAATAATAAAATACTTAATAACATACTTTAAACATTTTAAGTATAGATTATTGTTTTTCTTTAATTTAAAAGAAATATTGATATTTATACTCCAAGATTTTAGAAAATACGAGTATGAGTATGCATAAATAATGTGTTAGCCTATTTGTCAAACTTTTCTAATATTTTTTTGAGAATATTATTTGTGTCAGTTATTTTTTTTACTTTTATTTATGGGAGTGAAACGTAGACGTAACCAGACTGAAAAGATCTGAATAAATGCTGTAAAAATGCACGCACATAGAAAAATAAGTGGGGGGACTATATGATATAATACGGAAGAAAGGGATTAGGTATGAGTGTGAACTTAAGACTGATGTGGTAAGCAATATGAAGAAGACTACACTGAGATGGCTTGAGCACGTGGAATGAATGAATGAAGGATTGACAAAATAAATATATAGTGCTAATGTGGAAGTTGTAGAAGGCGTGGTAGAGGAAGACTAAGGAAAGTATGGTTGGAACCACGATATTTTGAAAGAAGGAAACATAATATGTCAGGCGAATCGTAGGAGCTGTATGCCACGGTAGATTGACGTAGAAGAGGCAATACACGTATGTTGCTGTAGTAAAGTTTGGCGCTCTCTCATTTCTGCCTATCCCGATAAGAAGACGGCGTAATAGTATGTATGTATGTATGTAAAAAGGTATATTAACATTTTAACTCTATTAGTTTGGAAAATTATTCCAATTGGATACATAAATAATATTTTTGACTGCTTTTTAAATTTACCAATTCGCTACGTTAAGGTTATCATATTTTTTGTGATGTAATTTTGTGTTTGTTCTTTTTTTTATAAGAGTTGAACATTAATCATTTTCGGTAAAGTTCTTTGTTCCTTTTTATGTCAGATTCTGAACTTGTAAAAATAAGTTTACATTCCAAGTAATTTTTTTCCAAACGCATGTAACGAATTTTTATTTTATACTTAGGATTTTTTATTTGAACCTGTGGGATTAGGTAATAAAAGACAGACCATAAGGTTTATTGTGACATGTTTGAACTAATTATTTAAAATACGAGTAAGTTGTTGAATTAAAAAAAAGTGTTTACAATTTAGGTTCATATTAGTATTTACCTTAATATCCGAAATCTGCTCATTGGAAAAAACAAATCTTTTCGAATTTATGTAATAAACCGACAACTACTTGCTGCATTATTGCAAAAATGTTTTATTCATAAAATTGACCAATATCTCTGAAACTTCGAGATCGAGGTTTGAGATCCTTCATATCAGCGAGGAATGGAGCCTTCGAGTCAAAAAGGGTTATGAAAGCAAGGGTTTCCGATAAGGGATTCTTGTTGCTGGAAGTGTTCCGTGTAATATTCTACACTTGGAGCTACACACGAAAGACCGTCAGGAAGCTTTTAGAAGAAAGATAAAAACGTTCAAGATTTCAATCCTACCGTGGGGTACTGTAACTAAAAAAGCTCAAATCAGAAACTATTTGAAAAATTATAGTAAAGTGCAGTGTAATGAAAGACGTGTAAAAGTATAAACATGATTTACTAAAATGAAAGGTAGATTACGGAAGTAAATAATAATATATCGTAAGTTTACAATGTATTGTAGTACGTAGAAATTATCCTGAAAAAAAAACATTTAAGGGAGATCAGTTATCAAAAGTTCGAGAGTCATCTCATAACATCTTCGAAATCACCTTCATCGAGGAGATCGAGTCAAGTTTCGAGAACATCAGATGTTTTTCAGCCCACGCCCTAGGAAGTATAAATTTACTCTTCATGCAAAAGGGCGGGGTACTATGATAGAGCTTTCACCGCTGCCGTTTTTACATCATGTGGTGTGGAATGGTCTGCCTCCTAGTGTCAGAGATTTGGGTAGCGTGTGCAGCTTTAGGAAGCACTTAAATACAATCCTTTTTGGGAGGTCTTATCCAAATTTATGAGTGGATTTGCACCCTGAATAAGAGCGCCCTTGAGGAGGGTTTGCTCTAAACGGCGCCATATATTTATTTATTTTAAGCATGACCAGAAATATACATCATATGTGAAAAAACAAGAGGCAATTTAATTTGGAAACACAATTTTAATGAATCTGGGTTTGTTGCCTTTCATTTGTCGTGTCCTCAGTTAACTAGGATTTTGCCTGTATCTCACTGAGGATATTTAGCAATTTTTTGTATTGTATAAACCCCCGTTGCACATTCTCATCAACCTGACAAACAGTGACACTTAATTACACATGTATACATCACGTGAAATCCAACTCCTCACACTTCATCACTCCAGATATACCAAAAACATTCACCCCACAATGTACCGCATATAATCCTAAAAATAAAAATATAAAAAATATAAGTACAAAACAATAACAAAGTACTACACTCAAGAACTTACACAAACCTTTTCCACAAGTCATTCATCTTGCAAGCCCAAGTTCTCAAACTCCTGTCGCAATAACAACCACGCTCCGATCGACTGCCTAAATTGTTTTTCTCCCTTGTATAAATTGTCCTTTTTTTGTTATTATGTTAATTATTATAATATATCAAATTGTATGTCTCAACATACTCGTTAATAGTCCAATCTACACAAACATTGTGAAAGTAATATGTCAAGATTAAAGCACTGTATTGTGTATTTAATTAGGAATTAAATTATGTATTCATAAAACAGTCATGAAATTTCAAATTAATATTAACTTTTTATAATTGCATTTAAACTGTTTTATTTAAAGATGCCCAATAATTACATACCATTAAAAAAATGTGGATACTAAATTTCAGATCGTCAGATCTATTTGAGTTCAAAGTTTTACGATTTTTGGCACAAAGCAAGTTTATTCAAGATATCGTTCGGTGTATTTTATTGATAACCATCCTCAATTGTTATCTTTTCTCCTGCTGAAATATTCTTAATTGGAAATCATTTATTCCATTATCACAGACAAAGGCTAAGAATAGTTCCGTAAATTACCTTTTCACACCTAAAGAAATACCTGTGCTGAAAATTTCATGAAGCCTTAATGCTTCAGGGAACATAAAGTAAAGTTATATATGAATGAAAAAAAAACAAGTAAATAATACTTAAATACGAGTATAATATACATTGCAATTATTCATATTCCTTATGATTTTTTTTGGGCATGTACTATACACACCAATATGCTATTCCTCGTGATCGAGTATGATTATTAACAATCCTGTTAATGAAAAACACATGTGTGTGTGTTGATTTATTGTGTATAAACTGTTGCATTACAGCAAGCACAAACTCTTGACATATTTAACCTAGAGTACCATGAAAAACAAATGTGTGTGTATTGTTTTATTATGTATAAACTGTTGCAATACAGCAAGCACCAACTCTTGGCATATTAAACTTCCAAGAGGGTCGGTAGGTTTCATCTGCTACAGCATTTCGTCTGACAGTTTGTTTAGCACTTTTTATATTATAATAAGCAACACATAAGATATTAAAATACAAACTAAATTGTCACATAGTCTACGAGTAAAACTAGCCCGGATTTGAATCCGCCAGGAATC
This sequence comes from Odontocerum albicorne, assembly GCA_949825065.1. Lineage (NCBI taxonomy): Eukaryota > Metazoa > Arthropoda > Insecta > Trichoptera > Odontoceridae > Odontocerum > Odontocerum albicorne. Next base: position 9,069,955 of record OX463845.1, read on the forward strand.
GAACCCTGGGCTCCTGTTTGATCATCGTGCATGCTAACTATTAGACCATGACCGCCGACTGATATTACACATACAGAAAAAAAAGAGTTATAATGCATAACCTTTGATTTTCATTATTATGAATAGAAATTTATTTTAAAGTGTTTGTTTGACACATTTCAATATTATTAATTTTGGGCATGACGAAGGACTGAAAAAACAAATTTATTACATAGTGCACACGTCAATATAAAATGTAGCTCATGACCACAAATAAAATGTAGCTCATGACCACCAACAAAAATATGATATGACCATGAATGATATCTTGAAAAAATATATAAAAATAAGTCAGAATAATTGATTGAATTTTGAGGAGGAAATCAAATGCTTGTATGAGATCAAAAAGTCTGTCACAATTATATATAATATTTTCTTATTTTGACAAGAACACTATTGTTTTTTTTCTTCCTAGCAAGCATTTCGCTTGTAAAAGCATTTTACTTTTTCATGTCTTCAATTAAAAGGAATAAATTGTTTTGTTAATATATGCTTTAACATCTGAATAAAAAAAAGGTAATGTTTCTTGATGGGTCGACTTTCTGTATTTGCGGTGAGGAGCAATCCATGTGACTTGTTGCTGAAGTGCCCGAGAAACCGTGTTGTCTTACACCGAATTCGACTTGATTCGTTAACACCAAGTGCTGTTCAGGTGGCAAAATTCTGGGCCAAAATCATTAAGTGCCTGACATGAGAAAAAAAAATCTCATAAATATAAGAATCATTTCAAAGATTTTTTTTATACTGCCTTAATTGCTAAGTACCGTGTATAAATAAAAAAGGTCAGTATTTTAATTGAGGAATTAAAGAATTCACAATAATCTTGTTAAAAAACCCTAAATATAATTTTGAATTCACCTTTGTTCTCCAAATCTTTGGATACTGTGCAGCCGCTCTTTTTAACCTAGTCATATAATTAAAGTTAACTTATTTCGAAAACGAGTGGATTGATATTTGGTTCTAGTTTGCACTGTTAACATTATTCGGGATTCATTGGCGCGTAATTAATAACAAGTTCAACTCAATCTTCTGAGGGAATTCAGGGAACATTTGTGAATAGAGTTCTAAATACACTGTATTTGATATTTACCGTCACTAGCCCAAATTCAGTGAAGCATTTATTTTCGAACAAAACTCTGTCTTATTTTAAAACAAACCACCATGTCTCGCATCCACACGTCATCGTGCAATTTGGTCGTGGAGTTATGGATTCGAAGTATCATGAAAATGGTCCAAAATATTATATTTATATATTCTTAAAAAACTTTAAAAAACTAGAACCATTATACAATAGAATGCCTATTATCCGTGATAATTGGGGTACACTCGAGCCCGGATAGTTGAAAAACTTGGCTAATCAAAACTATGTTTTTATTGAGTTCAAACTTTTAGAAGTTAAAATGCTAGATAAATTTTCTCATGCAAATACAAGCTTTCATAATGTTTAACAGATCGCTAAACGCCGATATGTTACTGTGGCAATTAAATTGGGACGCCCAAGATCTACATATTTTCGCCCAAGATCTAAATATCAGTGTGGACACGGGGAAAATCCGTTGCTAGCGTTAGTCCATTAGTACAATATAAACCAAAGATTAAATAACAGTTTAGGTCATTTCTTTGTGACTTTCAAAATTTGGACGTTCATTAAAAAATTGGAAAAAAAGTATTTTTCGACATTGCTAAAAAAATCTTCTACACAGGGCCATGGTTAATCCAATTCACGGATAATTGAGCCCCGGATAATCGGCACTCTGCTTTACTAACTTATTTCGAGACTCCGAAACAAGTAACGAACAAATATTAGACTTATATTATCATAAGCGTGTTTCAAAAAGCTATTGATAAAAACTCTTCATTTCAAATCAATAATATAACGTGCTTCATTCCAGATATTATTTTCCTCCACTATCCCTTCCTACTTCCAACGATTGATGATACATCATTTTAATATTTGTTATTGATACTCTAATATTTTTTAATCAATTTACAATAATTTTGATATTAAATACGACTGTGTAACTAAAGTTGAAGTAGATTGCCACTTGGTACTAAATTAAGCAGTTTATGAATAAGCCAATGGTAAAAAAAAACTTGGGAATAAGATAAATGAAAAAAACTGGTAAAATTTTTCTGAAGACTGTTAAAGAACATATAATATAAAATAAGATGGTAGCGATTATTTCGAGGGCAAGTTTTTATAGCGAGGAATCGTTTTAAAAACTTGAAAGAGCTTCAATAGTATTTTTGTAGAATATGAGAAAGACTTCACGTGGGAATTCAACTGCTCTTTGAGATGGATCTCAAACATATTCGGAAATCATTCAACTGAAATGAAAATAAAAGATTTCTTTCTCCCTTAACGAAGCTCATATGAATCATGGGTAGGGATTTTATTAAAAGAACCCTCCGCGGGTTTCATTTGAATTCTCCGCATTTTTCGAAAAATATAGCCTGAAAAATATAGATCATAATCCTATATTCGGAGGCGTATCAGAATAAACAGATTTATTTTATATACAGTCAGACCGTTTCTGATTTGCTTTGAAATAATGGAAACGAGAAAGATTTTTTTTCTTCTTATATTTGAATACAATTTTCCAAATTTGTTTTGGCACATGGCGGAAAATGGAAGGATAAATTTTTGGATACGCCATGACAATAATTTTAAGGCTTTTTAATTTCTGAACCCTTAATAATGCTACATGAGTATACTGAAAAATGTTTTTCTCTCAATAATATTATTGCTCTATTTCTTTATATTTGATCATTTAAGTTAATTTAGTTAACAATGTTTCTAAAATATATTCATATACTATACTGTTAGTTATATTCCAGCCTTATTTATTTTTTATCTATTGTCACATTTTACTGTCTTGCATTACACTTTTGCTGTATTAATTACAAACTGGTGAATTTACTGTAATTTATTATCATTTTTTTTCAACCAACCAGAGATATGTTACGGAGGCATTGAGTGAAAACTGGACATGAATCCTTTCTTTTTAATTTGGAATACAAAAGCAATCATTGGTTCCCTTGACTGCAACTCAAATGTCTTGGCAATTAGGCCATAAAGGTCGTCATTATTTATACATCTTCATTGTAAATTCAACAAAAAAATGAATTTACTATCATCACGCAATCTATTTCAACCAATCAGTTGAAAGTTACGTAGATTAGTGACAATTGCTAGTTGAAAAGTTACATACTTATTTTCATGAAAATAGGGAAATGTTTCATAAAAATACAGTCAAATTTTCAATTTCATCAAAATTTATTTTTAACTTATATAAAATTTAAATACAAATTAAGTATAACTGTTTGTGATGAAATTGAATGCAGTCTATCACACCATACCACTATTGAAATAGACAGAGAGAAAATATCTCCACTTCATTACATACTGCCATATATATTTCGCACATGTCACGTTCATTCTTACCTCTTTCAGAATTAAATTATTTTTGTTTTGCCAATTTTTTTGCGTCTTTTTAATTTTCTACCTAGTACCTTTCTACTAAGTACCTTTGTACCTGATACTACCCGAATAAATAGTTTTTGAAAGTCTTTCATAATTCATTTTGTGTACATGACCGAACTTTTCTAACGCTGCTTACTTTATGCTAAGCACTACAATTTTTTTCCCAACATCATTATTTCTTACTTTGATATATAGGTACTTCTACACATTCTTGAAAAAAAAAAACGAATAACTGACTAACCACAAAATTTCATTAGTAGATCATCCATTTTCTTCTTAAAGTGTTGTTTAATTAACGAGATCTTGTATATTTATAATTGGTGATCAAATGTAAAGGCAATTCTGTATTAAGAAATATGGCTTTTAGAAAACATTAACGATTAGCGGTTGCGACGGGTTTTGCACCCCCATACATTACAAGCTCTTTGACCCCTAAATATCTTTCTCCTTTGTTTTAAATCGCTTGTGGTGGCATTTTATCTCTAATAGTTTCATTGTCTTTGTCGCACTTATTCCCTCGGACACGATTCTATTGAAAATGGGGGACGCTACCCTTATAGTTAACCCATTGGCATTAATCAAATCATTTTTAAAGCATCGAAATACAAATTGTACAAAGAATAACATACGATATACCATCACACCGTTTCCATATCGAGGTAGACAGATAGAAGAGAGTGCCCGATTTTCCTATCAAGCCATATATATTTTGCCTATTCTATGTGCATACACCATCTCATATATCTCCTATGTTTTTTTGCATTTCCTTTTAAAATTTAATATACTTGATCCAACTATATTTTCCTTTTCCAATTTATTTTCATATCTGTGTTATTAGTATTTCTTCATTCATGCCCAATCTATCTGAGAGTGTTCATCTCAATTTTACTTGAAATTAATACATCAGCTTTAGTTTACATACGTAAGCCTGCGAGTTAAGCAAACAAGAAAGCACGCGATAATCTCCTTTGTTATGATCTAGACATGTTTTTATGTAGAAATATTAATGACATAAACCAAGTCTAAAAGTATCAAAAGTAGATATTTTTCGACTTTTTTATAGTATTGCACTTCTAAATCATACCTTATCGCAATTTATTCTAATAACCAACAATGTTTTGATTTTCAAATATATACAATAAATCACTGTTAAATTAATTTGACAATATTTATTTAAACCCATTTACTTTCAAGTCACATTATATTACAAATTCAGTTAATTCGGATAACCTCTGAAGGTAAGTCGCATATGACTTGAAATTAGTTGGGTTTCAATTCATATTTAAAAGTTGATTAAACAGTGTTTCGATTTTGAATTATATTTTAATAAACATGAATTTCGACAGTATTAACGCTAAATGTCTAGAAATATTATGTTGACTTTATGTATAAAAGTTGAGTGGTCCTCATTTTACCGGTTCCGCAGCGAATCAAACCAAAAACCTTCAGGTTGCAAATAAGCGTTCCATCATCTAGGCCACTTAGACAAATATATTATTTGTTACATAATAATGAACTTGGACTGGGTAGTTTGGGGAAATATTAGAATAACTGAATTAAGATAAACAATGTATTGTGTTCCACATCCGCCTTATTTAAAAAAACCTAGCGCGTTATTTGCCATGCTGTAATCACTAACAACCAACCAGTAAGATGTCAAAACTTTTGAAAACAATTTTATCCTTCAAATCAGAAAACAGATGTCTTTTCAATTACGCCATGATGGTCAAAATATTCAAATCGCTTCGTGAAAATATCAAACATTGCTTCATCTCTTCGTTCTGTTCTTAATAAAGGCCACAAATTAGATGAGATTGTTAGAATGCTTTATTAATAATTTGAATTCCTGAATCATTATTCAGTCAGGCATTAAATTAAATTTCAGATGCCAACAGGTTAAAAACGACCCCGAATTCATATCCACGCGACGCTAAGTCGGAACTAGAATGCAAATTTATTATTAGGCAAAGGCAATATCAAATATAACAACCCCTTTTGTAGGGATTCCATATATACTCGTATTTCGGATTTGGCTATTTCCTGTTTGCAAATTCTAAGAGAAATTAAGAAATACTGTGAAAGGGGACATTGATTTATTTTAAATACGATTCATCGATTGCCATTTCTTACTTCTTTTTAAATATGAATGGATGAAAACAAAGTGATATCGATATATCAAAGAAAAAAATAATAATAAACATAATCTTTGAAAGTTATATTATTTTTCTTCAAAGATTATAATAGATTTTGTTAAATGCCTTTATTTGTCATGGAGATATGTCTTATCCTTTAGAACCATGTGTAAGAGGTGACGTTTAAACATTTGAAAAAGATTATGACCGTATGACTGACGAACAACGAAGTCTAATATGCAAGACATTTGTAACTCCCAAAAAGTTTAAGGTTCGATTTCCAATTATGTTAAAAAAAATTGTCCAGTCTTGTGGGAGAGTTCGTTTTGGTAGTGCTTAACGTGAAATATTTCAAACACGCACGATGTCAAATTATGGTTTTTAATGCTTAATTATTGAGACTGAAAATCATATTGTCTCCCGGTCACGCTCTTCAACATGCGTGTATTTACAATTAAGATGTGTTGAGGAGTGTCATACGAATAAATCAAGTGTATGGCCGTAGAAGACTGCCTGAGTGAAGCCGTTTCGCCCTGTTGTAATTTTTGCGACCATATGAATTAATCCACAGATTAGATCTTGTAGTATTGCAACTCCAATTGGTTACTCCAATCTAGTGGCGTCAAAGGATTGTTTTGGTGCTAGCGAAAAATTATGTGAAAATACTGGTGCTAGGCATTTAAAACTTCATGATGTAAGCCGCTTTATAAGTATTGTATATTTACGACACTGCTAGACATTTTCCATCTCCAATGAAGTTGAACATAATGTCCGTCGTCACTACTAGTCTTTTCACACTCATCTAGTGTGAATCGCGCTGAATGGGGACTTATTTTGTCCTCCATAATAGCGTAGGTGGTGATGGGATCGTACTGTACTTTCTTGTGTGAAAATTATACGGTTCTAAGCTCCTAGGTTCGATGAATGGGGCCGATAATAATGCTGTCTCCTGGTCATACTCTTCCAAATCTGAATCACTAATTCGGATTTGTTAGAGGGTATCTTATGTAATAATTAATGAAAAAAGTTTAGTTGAAGAGAAAAAAATGTGAATGTAAGTTCTAATAAAATGATAGACGTAAGTTACTTAGGTTGATGATATTGTAATTTGTTTTATCAAGTTGATGATAATGTAATTTGTTTTATCAAACACTGTTAATTCCACTTTTGGTTACGATATAACATAACCCTACCGGTTTAAAGGCTTCTCATCAGGGGAGTACAAACAAGACTCCCTTGATGATGAGGTAAAATCCTTGAAACCGGTAGAATTATACTGTTACAAAAAGTGGGATAAACAGTGTTTGATAAAACAAATTACAATGTCTTTAAACCTCAACTGTACGGCACTGGTACAAAGACTGTACCAATAGGTGGATGGCTGCTGCTCGATGCTCAGAGAGTTTAGCTCACATTCAAAGGCGTAGATCAGTGAAAAGGTAGCAGGGTAAATAGATTCCTCTTAGGCAGGTACTAGATGATCGCATGTAAAACACAGTAGGCAGAGTGAACTGAGAATGATTTATTTGGCTTTTTCGCTTCTTATGTACGGTCAATCACTCATCGCTAGCGCCTGTTTTCGCCTCTGCATGCCGTCACAACTCGCAAAATGTCACAATTTTTGTAAGTTTTGCGCATGCAGAGGCCGGCCGACTTGCGATATAGTCTCGCAATGACCGCGCATAAGTCTCATTTCCGTTGCGTTCGCAACGTAGCGCAGACCCTAACAAACATAAATATACATACAAAAATATCAAATAAAATCAAAATATACCTACATATATTACATATCAAACAAACCAGAAAACAAATATGTATATGTTTTTAAAGGTGATGCATAACATACGTCCGATACATCCACAATGTTAATGACTTGACTATAAATAATAAATTTAAGTTTATGATATTTTTTTTATCTAAATGAACAAACAAACGACAAAGTATATCCAACGAAATAATATTATTATATACTGTTTGTACCCCTACATTACAGTCACGAAGCGCCAATAAGTTCTCCACCTTACCCCCTCAAGATATTTCTTAGAATATGTTTGCCGAGCATAACTTTATTTTTCACTGCAAATACCCGGGAAGGGATGGCTAAACGGTTCGATTGTCCACGTTTGATGGTCGACATATTTAATAGTAAAGAAATATAATATGAACTGCCATATTCATTCTTTGCTCCATATTTTCTTTTGTAGGACATAACAAAAGGTTCCGCCAACGAGTTTACTTAGTATTTATTTCAATCTTCATATTAATTGAACCAATTGTGTTTTAAGAATAGTTTTTTTTTATTAATTTAGATTATGCATATGATATGGTTATGCTTGCTGAAAATCAAAGGGATTTAAGGGAAATTATAAGTAAACTTTATGAGATATATCTAGTAAAAGGTTTGAAAATGGATTTAGCGAAATCAAAGGTTACGATTATAGAAAAAAATGCGACAACAAGTGTGTGCGATGTATGGGTTAACTCAGAAAAACTGGAGCATGTTGATGAGTTCTGGGCAGTATATTTACGTGAGATGGGCGAGTTTAAAGGGGCATTAAAAGAAGAGTAGTGACAGCGAACAAGGCAAATGGAGCATTTAATGTTATATATGACAACTGTGCACTATAAACAGTGCTTAAAATGACAAAACATAATGGTGTGTTGATTGGTGCCCACCATGATGTATGGAAGTGAAACTTTGACTTGGCAGAAGAAGGATAATAAAAATATTAATGTTGTAGAGAAACGTACACTAAGGAGTTTTTGTGGAGTATATTTGAAAGAAAGCGAAATGAAGACACCATAAATTAATATATGGATGTTTTAAGTAAGATGAAGAAAGGAGCTTTGAGATGGTTTGGACATATGGAGTGAAAGAATGACTAAGATAATATAAACTTGGAATGCAAGGTGTGCGTGGAAAAAGTAAACCGAGATAAACGTGACTGGACCAAATTAACAAGATTTTAAAAGGAGGTAAAGTGAGTAGTATGAATAATAAAACAATGTGCGTGACGAGGTGTATGAATATGGAGAAGGTGAAAGTTGTGTGCTTGGATAGAAATGTTTGGTGATCTATTATCTATGCCTACCCCACAAGGAAAACGGCGTGATAATATGTGTGTATGTTAAAGATAACTAAATTTTTTTCAACATAATTTAACTTATATCTGATATTTTACATTTGAGAACTTCAACAACACTTAAGTCAATCTCTAATTTATAAAAAAAATAGATAATGAAAGGTTCAGATGCTCTAGGCTTCTTGCATACTTTTTGGTATTTCGTTAAAAAAATTAAATCATTGTAGTTATTTTGACTTATTGTCGTTTTGTTTTTTGGAAGCCGGAAGTCATTGCGACATCTCGCGAGGTAATTATGAACTTCCCTATTGTACAACACACCTTTTCAGGTATACTTAGCGAACAAATTATGTACGAGTAGTTTAAAAATATAGACATTAAAAATTATGAATTGTTTCACCAATCACATAACTTTTATAAAAGAATTTACGTAATTTTAGTATATTTACTCAATTTCGAAATATTCGTCACCTGTTTATTCTGCACAATTTGCAAAGTTACCTTTATTGAGTTTAATTGCTTAGAAAATAACATTATCATATAACAATACTATATATGAGGTGCTTTAGTTTAATTATAAACTAATTTTGTTGAATTTCGACATAATTTATTTCTAGTCCTCTGAAGAAATTTTTTTTTACTGTTTGTCAAGATGAGTTATTTCATTCTGCGAATTTATTGACCTCCCGTTGTATGTGTTATATTATGAATGCTATTTTTTTATCGATTAACCTTTTATTGTATTGTCTGAATTGGTTGTATTGACTGCTTATTTATTAATTGTTTTTTTATTTACATACACAAGAGGGCTGAAAAAGATTTAATGTTCGCGCGGTCGGGCTTGCTTTTTATTGTTTGAAGTGTATCTTGACTGGGTGAACGCTATGAGATGAAACCAGACATTTTGAAGGCTTCTCTCTTAAATACATTTTCTTCGACATTATCTTGAGACATATATATATACTTTGAGTATGTAATTTTAGAATATATGTACATCATATGTAACTATAAATAATCCTATATTTATGATTATTACGAGTAATATAAAAAATCAAAATTATAAGATAATTTCAAACTTATTTAAGGTTTCTGTTTTAATTTTGTGGCACTTCATGTTATAACATTTAGCAATAAATTACTTTGTGTTTTCACTAATTACATTAATCCCTGCTACTCGTGTTTCTACCTCTTATCCAGAGGCTCTTAAAACGGAGCAATCCCGGTTTGTTAAGAGAGTAACGCTTATATAGATAACAATGGTTTCATTTTAAAAGTTTATCCATTTTATATTATCCGCCTCTTTCAAAGATTCATAATTAATTATCAGTTTGCTATTTTTACCACTTTTGACTCGACTTCCCACTATAAATTTAATAATCGATGACTTCGTTACATTTCTATTTGTATTTGCATTTTAAATTTTTATTATTTTAATATTGCAATTTATTTTCCACTAAAAAAAAAATCCTCCACCTTTACAAAACATCATAAAATGATTGTACGTTGGCTGGAAAATATTGATACTTGACAACAAATGCGCCACTTTACAATAAAATATTAAATCGATTATATAATTTGCTTAATATCGTGAAGCCGAAAATGAAACATACGATACTATGGCGGTGAAAGGAAAATGAAACAAAACTGATGTATTTATGCTGAAGCTTGTACATCATAAAGCTTAATAATTTTTGTTTAAAAGTCATTTACTCGTATTTTAGTTATGATTCAATTGACAATGCAAACGATAAAAATAAGCAAAACTATCCAATTCGAATACAATTTCTATGAATTAACACCTTCAGGAATGCTGCTGCACAAGTCAAAATGAAACAAAACATTCTGTGAATTTGAAGTAAAAATGAAACGCAAAATATGTATGCAGAAACATTGTTCGAATTTTGAAACATACGTAGCTGTCAAATTAAAACGATTTACATAACAAATTAACTTTAATTAATTTGCTGCAATTGTTGAAATTGATATTTGCAAATACAATAAATGTTTTTTTAAGACAGTGCGAGGTGCCTATCGGTCGGGTGGGTTGACGTTTCCATTGAAGCTTTGAAGATATATTTTTTTTCTTGTTGATTGGTTGACTTTTGTTTTTAAAGAGGCATCGTCTATATCTCCTAACCGATTGGTTTTATTAAGTGCCAAAAAGTTAGTTGGTAGGATGCTCAAAGATATTTGACATTTTCTCTCCGTAATGGAATAATAATATAAACCTGTTAATAAGGATTATATTGAATGGCAGCGATCCCTCCCTACGACAACTTTAAAAATCCTTAGCCTTCGCGCGAGATATCCCATCGATAGGAACCCCGTCACTCCCACTGAAGTTTTATAATATGTGGGTGGATTATTGAAAAACACTATATGCTACTTTCTCAAAAGTTCAAAGTTGAACTGATATAAAAAACAAAAATAGATCCTAGGCCCAATCAAGTAAAAACACTAGAGGAATCCAATTCATTTTCCCCCAAAATATATTGTTTACATAGAAATATAGTATGCTACATTTAAATATTTTAACTCCAGATAGTTACCAATGTAAGTATAACTATTATAACCAAGTATTTATTTGTTATTTTCGCACGTGATTGGATAGACCTTACAGGAAGAAAATTAATAAATAAAATTTCAAAGAATAGTTAATATAAATCATATACATTTTATCCCTGTTAGGGTATACAAAGTTCCAGACTTTCCTTTTTTGACACACATATTTCGTCCCATTCAAACTAATGCACCTTCTACTAACATATTTATCAAAATTTTGACTCTTCCTTCTTTCTAAATATTATTCATTTTATTTAAAGTTAAGGTATTAACATTGTGGAGGTTTAAAGACATTGTAATTTGTGTAATCAAACACTGTTTATTCCACTTTTTTGTAATGGTATAACCCTACCCGTTTCAAGGCTTTCAACTCATCACTAGGGGAGCACAAATAAGACCTGATGATGAGGTGAAAGCCTTGAAACCGGTAGGGTTATACCGTTACAAAAAAGTTGACTAAACAGTGTTTGATAAAACAAATAATAAATATTATTCACTTGAACGAATCATGCTTTCTTTGTGTTATTCTCACATTTATGTTACACTGTATATTGCATTTGTTTTGTTAGTCTTTTTTCATTCGTATTTACTCAAGGCTTTCACCTCGTCACCAGGGGAGCACAAACAAGACCTGATGATGAGGTGAAAGCCTTGAAACCGGTATGGTTATACCGTTATAAAAAAGTGGACTAAACAGAGTTTGATAAAACAAATTATAAATATTATTCACTTATACGAATCATACTTTTTTTATGTTATTCTCACATTTATGTTACACTATATTTATAACCTTTGTTTTGTTAGTCTTTTTTCACTCATATTTACTCAAAACTTTCACCTCATCACCAGGGGAGCACAAACAAGCCCTGACGATGAGGTGAAACCCTTAAAACCAGTAGGGTTATATCGTTACAAAAAAGTGGAATAAACAGTGTTTGATAAAACAAATAACAAATATTATTCACTTGAACGAATCATAATTTCTTTTTGTTATTCTCACATTTGGACTATATTTGTTTTGTAAGTCTTTTTTCATTTATATGTCGAGACAAAATATACCTACATATTTGAAAAATTCAATTGAGAATAATGAGTGACTTTAACAAGGCAATTGCATATGTTCAATTACAACAAATATTCCCCTAACATTTACAACGAACTCTCTAAATTAGACTTGGAGGAATTTCTTTATATTTTTAGGAACTCTCAGGAATGCATCCAGACCCATTCATAGACAATGGGTGTAATTGACACAAAATGTATCATAACATCTAACTAATACACGCTATTATTACTAATGATGAATTTCAATTACTCAACTGTCCATCCGTATTCCTCTAATTGAGCAACCTCAGTAATTCAGGATAATTGACTTCCTTTATAATACCATTGCATCCGGTGACCAGGAAATTGTATTACACGTTGATTCAATTAATGGCAAAATTAATTTGCGAGGTTTAATTAGCACAGGGCCATCACCATTGAATATGACACATATGCTGTGCAAGAAGGCGTCGAATTTAAAGAACATTAATTCCAGCCAATTTACATCTCAAATCCCTTCTCTGGCACTACCATCGAGAGGAAGGGAAGATGCAGACTCAGCAGAGACACATGACACGCATGGCAACTAATGAAATGTTCACCATCCCTAGAGTTAAAACCTCTTTTGCCCAAAGGCAATATGTTTATTTGGTTCCCATTATATACAATGGCGTGCCGACTTCAATAAGGGTAAAGGTAGGAAAACCATTTAGGCAGTCGATCGGAGCGTGGTTGTTATTGCAACCGACAGGATTTTGAGTACTTGGGCTTTCAGGATGAATGAGGAGTGAAAGGATTTGTGTGAGCTCGTGAGTGTGGGTTTCTTCTTGTTGTTTTAATTTTAGTTGTTTTTGTATTTGTGTTTCTGTGTTTTTTTTTTGTTTTAATTTTGTTTTAATTTTTATTTTTATTCTTATGATTGTGTGCGGTATATTAAGGGATGAATATTTTTGGTATTTCTAGAGTGATGATGTGTGAGGAGTTGAATTTCGCAAGATGTTTCCGGTTGTAGTTGAGTGTCACTGTTTGTCAGGTTGATGAGAGCGTGGAACGGGGTTTTGTTTTTGTGTAATCGAAAATCGGAAAGAAGTATCGATTTATTTTTTCATGCTAAATATCCTCAGTGAGATAAAGGCAAAAGCCTAGTTTAAACGGGATACGACAAATGAAAGGCAACAAACCCACATCCATTGAAATTGTATGTCCAAATCAAATTACCTGCTGTTTTTTCTCAAATTGTGTATATTTCTTGTAACGTGTAATAATAATAAAAATAAATAAATTATTGTTACACTTTTTATAAATACACCATGATGACTGAATCATGGCAGGCAGTCAACATTGCCTTCGTTCCCATTAATCGAGTCTCCGGGCTTAGAACTCCTCGAGTAGGCACCGAAGTTGCAGTTCTTCATCACACGTGTTAGCAATATACCCCGCACGAGAAGAGGTAACAACTTGTTTACAAGTTTAGTGCGTGTCTGTATTATTTTCAGACGGACTTTTCGAGTCTTAACAAGAATGGAAACCAAAACCTCCGGATTGAGGACATCCATTTTAACAACTAAGCAACGGACTCATGGTTTGACTTGAGAGGACGTTGACTACCAGGATCAACACGCATGGAGCGGCAACATAGAAATGTCTCAAAACGAGATGTCATGTATGTATAATTGTTTATATGTTCATTAGGTCTTTCATATATAAATTGTGTGTGAAGTGCATGGCCGCGCGGTAACGCACTGGACCTATGTGCGGAAAAACTAACTAATTGACGACCACCGCGGCTTAATTGTTAATTTGTCTATTTTTCAATCTCGAGGGGGGTGGTAGGGGCTTAGTACCAGATTGTTTATGAAGGATTCTTGTCTCGTTTTCATTTACGCCATCTGTAATATATTTCTCATTGGTTGGAAGAGATTAAAATATGGAAATTTACTCGTCAAACTGTACTGTATATACCAAAAGTGTCTTCTCCTTCTTCTTAAACTTTCTGTAGACTCTCAAGAGTCTGTTACTGCAGGATTGTCCTGTGATGCTGAGCTCCAGCTATCTCTCCATCGTTTCGGGGGTCTCCATGGTGGACGCCGTCCATCCGGCACCCCATGCAGAGCTATGTATGGAATTCTTGTGGAATTCATTCTCTGTACATGTTGGTACCAGTATCGTCGACGCTGTCGTCCCCATTTGACCACATCTTTCACCTCACCGACCTCTCGGATTGTGGTGTTCCTTACACGATCACGCAAAGTCTTCCCAGCAATAGCGCGTCGAGTTCTCATTTCCGTTGTCCTTAGCATACTTTTTGTCCTGACAGTGTCCGCCCTCGCTTCGATGCCATACGTGAGGATAGGTCGCACACAGGTCTTATAAATGCGTACCTTGCTATCCGTTCTCATATCTTTATTCCTCCATATGACATCTCTCAGGCAGCCCGCCACAACTGCAGATTTATCTACCTGAGGCCTTACTTCTCTGGGGAGGTCACAAAAGTGTAATTTAATAAAATAAAAGATAAACGAGTGTATAATAAAATAATGGAAAGCTTTTTTTTCTGAATATAGTAGTTAATTTTACTTTAGGGAAAGTACTGAATTTTAAAAGCTATATATCTAAATAGATACATTGTTATAAAACTGCCTGCACTAAAACAAGCAAGACGAAATATTAACATAAACTTTCAAATACCTTTTGTTTTCCTTCAAAAATCATACGTCTAAGTTCAATTTAAACTTAAAAAAGTTTACTTCAGACAAAATTCAATTCCCATTGAGATAAAAAACGCGAGAATAAGCACCAATAACATAATATAGACGTCTGTATTCTGTTATTGATTATTATTGTTTTTCGAACAGGCGCACTCCTTTTCACAATGGTATGGAAATAATATACGACATATATCGTGTTCGTGAACTAAAATTGAAATTAAATATGAACGGTTGGAATAAAGAGAGCTGCCGCCTCTGCGGAAAAGTTGAAAATCCCACATTTCGTTGTACAGTTTTTACTTTGACTTGTATGTACATGTCAATCCAACTGAATGTTGAACAGTTAAATACGCCCACTATCACCCATGGGACATCACGTGGTGTAAAGCAAACTAGGGGTCATCCACGCGATATAGCGTGGATGACGGAGTTTTCTGCGGTTTCCTCACCAAATATGCCCTCAAGCATATACAAATGCGGGAATGCTCAAATTTATAAGGCCGGAGGCGCTATCCATCCCATTAAAAATGCCCATCAAACATCATGTACATCATCTTCGCTGAAATATGCCTTCTTCCCTGCCATTTTGCGCGACGGATGGTACTCGTATGTTGCTGTTCCTGCCGAAGGCTGTCGTCTGGGGACTGTGGGATGGGGTGGGACGATCGGGATCAAAGCCGTTGACGTGAGATAATTCTGTCTCGAATCCCTTTGGATATGTTCGCCTAATACATCTCGGGATAAATTCAACGACGTATCGGGATGGAAGGGGAGGACCCATAAACAACAAAAGTGAAGATACCTACTCAAATACTTCCTCAAAGCATACATATCATAGATACCCCACACACACAGAGATGACACAACAGTGGAAAAGGTAATATCTGAAATCACTGACAAAATACTTAACACGTGGGTCACATGTAATTCCTACTATATGTTAAACATAAATAATAGAACTCGTTTTCGTTTCGATATTGCGTGGTGGGCTACAATATGAACCAGTTAAGACCAGACACGTGCCATAACGCACTGTGATTTCCTTGTCTACTCTAATGGTTCTAAGCCCAAATGTGTGATCAATGGGCTGAAGATAACATAATTTTTTAATTTATTCATAATTTTTTATTTTTGTTACGAAATATATAAAGCATCTCCTGTCTAACTAGGTGTAAGTCCGTCTTTAGGCAGGTAAGTTTCACAAATAAATAAGTAAACAAATAATAAATAAAACGTATACAAAAAAATATACGCAGATCACTCATAAGTATAAAAATTGCAACATAATCACATAACGCCTGATTAGAAGCATTAATTTTACATAGGATCAATAACTGATCTGTACGAAATAGCATACATACATTTACAGAAATCGAGGAAATGGGAGATGCATTTTAAATTAAAACAATTTTATCAATAAAAGTGTATAAAGGTATACGTCAGCATCACTTATTAGGACATATTGAAGGGGTCCGATACGAATAAATTAATGATATTAAATTTTTTTACCAAAATTGGGTTTCATTAAATTACATTGTTAGATTTAGGATATGATAGGTCTATAGTTCAAGACATGAAGTTTCCTACCTTACAAATCTCCGGTTTCCTAGGATCGGTGGCAGTGTCCACGACGTAGATCCTGTTGGAATGGAGACTGGGCATGATCAGTCTTTCCCTTCTGACCGAAGCATCGCCGTAACAGCTAGAGCAGGCATTCCATCCACTATGGTGCAACTCGTCTCCAATATGATGGGCATACGTACGGTGAATGATCTGTAACCAAAAAAAAACATGGTAATAGTTTTCAAAGATGCTTTTCACTCGAATGTTCTTTTGAGACACCAAATATTGAGATTCGAACACTTTTCCAGCTTTGACATATTCATATTCTCATACACGATTTACTCGTACGCACAATACATGATTTATTGTATGTCAACATTGGTTCAAGGTCGTGAACAGATTGATTTCTAACTTTGTTCCTTTGTATTCAAGTCCCTTAATGATATATCTCCATCGTATCTTTCGGATCTGTGTTTGAAATACAAACGTTCCTTCGAAGGGGAGTAGAACTTTGAGGTCGATTTACTATTCATCGAATAAATTGATTGTTCTGAATCGATCCAATAGGGTGGGGTATTCTGGAAGGATTTTTTAGTTACTGGTCCTACATAGTGGAATGGTCTGCCATGAAGTGTTAGAGATATGAGTGGCATATGCAGCTTTAGGAAGCACTTGATGATAATCCTTTTTGATAGGTCTTATGAAAATTTATAGTTATATATAAACACTACACCTAAAGCCAAATGTGTTACTTTCACAAAGGTTTCTTTGTAGTTCGCCTTCTCTTGGTAATTTTTGTACTGTTTTTTTACCAAATGTATTTTTCTTAACATATGTAGATGCAGATAAGTGCCTTAATTTATGGTCGCAGTCACCATCTTCATGTGCTTAAACTCAACTTATGATATATATTTTTTTAATATTTTTGTAACTCAATAATATTGTGTTTGAATTTCCAGTGAGAGCCCCCTTGAAGAGAATCTGCTGTGTAATCGTCGATATTAATTAACAAATGAACCATCCATAATAAAAGAAAAACTTAACAATCCAAATAATTGGATCGTTTTGTTGTTCTTACATTTTTCATTTCATGTGGATACTCTCCAACTGCATGGATTTGAGATTATGGGCTGTTATTTGTCGTGGCTCTAGTAATCTAAGTTATAGCCTTTATTTTTTAACTGAGCATTATTTGCACGTTAGTTTACTGGTGCAAGTAGTTACAAAAACACACCTACGCAGATATTGGAAAGTTTTAAATCAAATCGGTCGCAGCTCTTTGAACTAATATAAAGTCAGTTACTTCCAGATAGCTCCAAGAATATAAATAAGGCAGAAAATTACACATTATCAGTATAACAATAAATTTAGTTTAAAAGCCCAAACACGATACGTCAGAAATCAAACTTAGCATTCTAAGAAATAACTCTCAGATTAAGGACATGGCGCTTATTAAAGTAATCCTACTAGTTTTATTTTACTTGAGTTTGCCTCAAGGATCTTTGGCATCCTACGTTCTGACATTTAGAAGTATTATATAAAATATCAAGTCCTTTAAAAAAAACTAAACTCGTTGTTAGTAACGTTAAATAAATTTCCCAGCAGTATAAAATATAAATTAAAACTCATACCACAAAGTAATATTGGATTACTGGTCACTTTAGCATTTCATGGCATTAAGTTTTATTTTCATTTGGGTAGTATTTTTATCTAATAATGAAAGAGTAAAGAGGAATATTGATATATGTATAGCAATAGAAAACAAAGTCAATGGCTAGTAAAATGTATAATATAACAATACGGGATTAAATAAAATTAAGCTAATCTACAAATTTTAATAACAACTTGGATATGTTCAGTGGGAGTAAAAAGTGGACATGAAAGTAACTGACTTAATTTTCTTAATGTGCGTCCACTAAGAACACCAGGGGGAGATAACTTATGAAAGAATACGGAATTAAGTGATTAGTGATGAATGTGAACTTATAACTAATGTATTATATAAGATACAGAAGAACACTCTGAGATGATTTGGACATAAAAAACTTATGAATGAAGAAATACTAACTAAACAAACATAAAGTACAAATGTGAGTATAAGGTGACGTATAAAGATATCAAAGAAAGTATGAAAAGAGAATGATATTTTGAAAGAAGACGTAAAAAATAAAAGAAATTGTAGAAGCTACATATACAAGAAGACGTACATATAGATATAGAAGAGGTGAAAGGTATGTGAAACGATAGGAAAAGTCTAGCGCTTTTTCTTTCTGTCTATTCCGATAGGGAATCGTCTTTATAGTATAAATATAAGAACTATAGTGAATTTACGCAGGACGATACTTAATAATGAATCTGGTTTTACGAGGATCCAGATTGTAAGGAATAACAATGTTATTAATATATAAATTGACAGGAATAAAAAAATTTACTGTCTACTTTTTTTAATCTACGAAGTTTATGATAAGTTCCGGTTACGATATTTTCCATGCAAGGATCTATACTGAAATACATTAAATAGCACCTCTTAAATAAGCAACTGAAGATAGAAACGTAAAATCAACAAAATATGACTGATTTCATCTTCACATACTTCGGATGATTAATATTTCCATTGGAGTAAATGAAACCCACTGCTTTTGGGGCCGCTCGCGGTAATCCTGAGTCCTTTTAAATATCTCTCGTACAGACGGTTTGTTCGTTTGCCATGAAACCAGTACGTAGTTGCTAGCTTCAATTCAAATATACAAGAGAAAACTACCCTACATCTAATATCAAAAGTTAATCGTATTGAACGTGAAATAATAACAAATCAAACAGGTCAGAAATATTTAAACACATCTTTAGTTAACTAAAAAGTGATGAGAGACGAGACCGAGAGAGAAGAGAGAGAGAGTTCAATGAGAAATATATTGACAGACCTAGTTAAACATGTAAATGACTCTCTCCAAGAGTGCAGTAGAAATGATTCAAACCATGAGAAATGGAGTCGTATTATTATTTCTGAGTGCAGTTAATTGGATTGCAAGATCTAGTCTAATGATCACGACTTCTGTGAAGTGTACAACGAAGGCAAGAAGAAAAATACTCAAACTGTTGCAATGTATGTTTATCAATACAGATATCTGCACTTTTCTCAAAAACCACTGAAGGAATTTTGATCCCGTTTTCATAATTAAGTTTATGTAGGATATTTTTTTGAAGATGGACTAAATGTATAAAACTAAACTATCCCTTGAGCAGACTAAGCTGAGAAGATAACTTTAGTTTATGTTTTATAATATTAACTAGATTATATCAAATGATAGTAAAAAAATATAAATTATTATAAGTCTTAATATAGCGTAATGACAACAAAATAATTTAACTTATGCTTCCCAGTGAATTGATTCAGTTTTATTTATAAAGTTTATTTAAAAAATCGATCCTCAATTTATCAACCGAGATGGAGAAGATATTGATATCAGTAAATTAACTAAACAAGGTCATTCATTGCAAGTGGTGATACACTTTCTAGCTCAGTTTGCGAATATGGCACCGACAACCTTTATTCACGATGACGTGAATAATTAATTGTCTGTTACATAAAAACAGAAGTTTGTCAATCAACAAACAGTTTGTATATGTATAAACAGGAGCGAAGACGTTTCTTATGATAAAGAAGTAATATTCAAGCATTCCCATTAAAAATGTGGGATAGAGCTATGGATTGTATCCATTAGTTTTAATAGGTTTGCAATACGCTATATGACTATATGTTTAAATATTTGCGAAAATTTCTGTTATGAAAAACAAATAGATAAATGGTCGTCTACGCGTATAAGACCAGGAACGTGGTTAAAAAATTCTTAAATACATTAATTCTAATATATAAAACAAAGATACATATATTAAAAATATTATACGAATAAATGTAGAATTTATTAAATCTCATAATTCAAACAGCGCGGTTACGCATGAAAGTATTATATTAGGTCCTTACATATGAAATTGGCGTTTTGCCGTACTGGCAACTTTGATCTCAAATATCTTCTCTTTGGTTAGGAATTCCAAATTCAAATTTATACAGCTATTTACTCAAGTATTTGTGTTTCGAAAATTATAATTTATTTGTTTTTTCCTCAATTGTTTTTTTTATTTGCGTCACTCAGTTTACAAAATGGAAAACTTGAAATATCGCGTTATTTACGAGTACGAGTTCCACCGTGGCACCAGTGCTGCAAAAATGGCTCGAAGGATTAATGATGTGTATGGCGATGGTGCCGCAAAAAAAAACACAGTGCGTTTTTGGTTCCAACGTTTTCGTTCTGGAAATTTCGACCTGCAGAACAAGCCCGGTGGACGGCCGGAGACCAAAGTTGATAATGAAGAATTGAAGGCTATTGTGGAAGCGGATCCATCGCAAACCACGTCCGAGTTAGCTGCAGGCTGCGGTGTTAGTGATAAAACTGTTTTAATCCACTTGAAGCAAATTGGGAAGGTGAAAAAGCTTGAAAGGTGGGTACCTCACGCATTGAGTGAAGCAAATCAACAAACGCGCGTTGACTGCTGCGTTGCATTACTCAACCGGCACAATAATGAAGGGATTTTGAATCGAATCATTACCTGTGATGAAAAGTGGATCCTGTATGATAATCGGAAGCGCTCATCGCAATGGCTGAACCCTGCCGAACCAGCCAAACCATGCCCCAAGCGAAAATTGACTCCAAAAAAGTTACTTGTGAGCGTTTGGTGGACTAGTGCTGGTGTCGTTCACTACAGCTTTCTTAAATCTGGCCAGACGATTACGGCAGATGTCTATTGTCAGCAACTGCAAACCATGATGGAAAAGCTAGCTGCTAAACAACCGAGGCTGGTTAATCGCTCTAGGCCACTGCTGCTTCATGATAACGCTAGACCACACACTGCACAACAGACGGCTACCAAATTAGAAGAGCTTCAATTGGAATGTCTAAGACATCCACCGTACTCTCCGGACCTTGCCCCAACATATTATTATTTTTTTCGAAATTTGGATAACTTCTTGCAAGGGAAAAAATTCAACTCCGATGGGGCAGTCCAAACCGACTTCAAAGATTTTATTGATTCCCGTCCGAATGGTTTTTTTAGTAAAGGGATCGATGAACTACCTATGAGATGGCAAAAGTGCATAGATAGCAATGGTACATACTTTGATTAAATAAATATATTATATTAAAAAAAAATCAACTTTATGTTCCTCCCAAACAAAACGCCAATTTCATATGTAAGGACCTAATATTTACCTTAAAATATTTTCTTTAGCATAAAAGTATAAAATAATATTTTCTTTCATAATGATATCAATAAAACCTTTTAAAAATTAACAAAAATAATAAAATTAGTGTCATGAGCACTGAATAAAAAAAGGAACATTTTACGTTCAAAACATTATGACTGATTTTGTAAAACGCATGCTTCAGATTTTCGGGTTAGATTACTTACTGTTGATACCGAATAATTTTAAAGGTTATCTGTCTGTATCTTTGTCTCATATCCACAAAGCTATTAATTTGTTAGGTCGTACTGTGTACAAAGAACGCGTAACACGAAACGACTTATAAATAAATATAATTAATATAAAAATAAATAAAGATATATGAACAATGAAAAAAAATGCTTTAATCAATTTAAATTCACATATTGTTCAAAGTTAAGGCATTTACATTGTAAAGGTTTGAATGCATTGTAATTTGTTTTTATCAAACCCTATTTATTCCACTTTTTTAACGGTATAACCCTACAGGTTGCAAGGCTTTCACCACATCGTCAGGGAAGCACAAACAATATTTTTTGTGCAAATTACAAAAGTTAAATTCACTTAAATTGTAAAATAGTGACAATGTGAGATTACTATATAATGTTAACATTAAGTGTAAATCTCCCATTTTAGCTGAAAGTTTTAAAAATAACAAGTTTAAACGACAAATGAAAGGCAACAAATCCAAAACCATTAAAATTGTGTGTCCAAATTAAATTATCTGTAGTTTTTTCGCTAATTATGTATATTTCTTGTCATGTGTAAAATATTTAAATAAATAAATTAATTAATCAATTTGACGGACTTTTAAACTCAGCCGCTACATTGAAGTGGCAATTTTCTCAAGAAAATGTATCAAAGGACTTAATCAGGTTGCCGGATAGAGTAGTCTTCAACGATGAATATCCTCTATATTCCACTGGGAAGGGTAGACTTTATATTAAACATTTAATATAATGTGGCAGTGAGTGTTTGTTTACATACGCCTCGCTTATTGGAAATCGGAATTCTGATAAACTCGACAGAAACCGCAATGAACAATACGACAGTTAGCTACGTTGCGGGGTGCTTAATATTTCAACTGGACCCTTTTTCATTGAAAATATTTCAAAGGATCTCCAATTTCAGAGGAACAATGGCAGGACCACGTTAGGGCTGTGAGGTTGTGGACTTTCGCTCCTTCAAATACAATAAAATATTTACGTACGTACTGGAAAGCAAATACTCGTATGTAACAATCGTAGATTGTGTTTTGTGGTTTCATTCATGACAATTAAAATGAGGTCTAGTGTACTAGTACGTTGCACAATATAAATGTATGCTTAATGTACACGATAGTTGCAATAGGATAGAAAGTTATTGGGGCATTTAAGACATAAATTCAAATCAAATAATATTAAGGCCTGCTAAAATGATGAATCACAACAATGTTTAAGTGCCAAAATTGATGTATGGAGAGTGAAACTTGGACGTGGAAAATAAATAAAAGGAGTCGTGTAAATACGTGTATGAACAAAATATGTTGTGCGGTTGTTTAACAGAATAAGAAGTGTATTTATCAAAGATTAATGGGAATTAAAAACTGACGTCTGAGTAGACCAAAAAAATCACTCTGAGATGCTTTGGTCGTGTAGAACGAATAAATTTCAAAAGACTAACAACAAATATACAGTTTAAATGTGAATGGACGACGTAGTAGACGAAATCCAAAAAAACATATATTGATCAAATATATGACATTTTGGAAGCAGGGAACGCAAAAGTGGAAGAAATCGTAAGAGTTGTATGAGATTGTGTATAGATGTAAAAGAGGCGAAAGATGTGTGTAGAAAAGTCTAGTACTCTCTCTATTCTGCGTACCCCGACAGGGAAATAGCACGATTGTATATATATATATATATATATATATACAAGTATGTACGTTCAAATTCTTTTACACACCTTAGAATCGAACTTTTCATATTGTGTAGTAAATTAATCAAAAAGAAATTTAAGCCCTCTCTTCTTGGTTGATTCCTTATAACTGAGGTCGTGATTTCTCCTGAATTTTATATGATTGATACTTGGGTGCATCACACTGTCCGAGGTACCCTCAGCATGCATCTCCAGCCATCTACATCTCGTATGCATCTTTATTTTTCTCAATGTGCCATCAGTATCCAGGTCTCAGTTCCATGTCATCATCTTCATTGTCAACTAGGGTCGATCCACTGCTGGATGAAGGTCTCCCCAAGTTGACTCTAAATAGTTCGTCTTTTTTTGCTCGTTGATGCCATATGATGCTGCCATGCTTCCTGATTTCAATCCAGCGTACCTTCGGTCTTCTTCTGGACCTCTTTATGCCTCATGGGTACCATAGGATTATTTCGGATGTCCATTGGGAGTCTGACATTCTGGCTACGTGTCCTGCCCATTGCCACTTCATACAATTGCACATGTTTGCCCATGCACAATTCCATGTAAGACAATGAAGATCAGGAAATACATTAGTATTTTGCTATTGAAATGTTTAAATTCTTCCATATTTGCTGAAGTTTTTCCACCAAATTCTAGTCTATCGTGGTTTTTCTCCAAATTTCACGTTCGATCTCCGTCCGAGATATTTAAATGTTTTTACGTATTCTATAAGTATATAAAAGGGGATGAAAAATCAATATTGATCGAAAAAAATATATGAAAAAACTTTTCCACTTGAAACGTCGATTAGTTCAATTCACAAACATTTACGTGCGAAATACGAGAATTTCGATACCAAGAAGATGGAATGATAGATAAAATGTGAAATTATCTGATTTCCTTTTGAGGTTCGAAGGCTGTGTCGATTCTATCTGAACAGAGGCAGTTCCACGAATTGTTGGTAATAAATTTCTCCCTTAGCTTTCAGCAGGATATACAAATATTTATGTTAGTTATGTAAGGGTTCCATATTTATTTATTCCCAACATTATGATAATTTTACTAAAACACTGCCTACCGAATGAGTTGCCTTAAAAGGTTAACTTTAGACACGATTTTGTTTAAAAAATATATGTAGTACTTACTATTTGCAGATTTATAAGTAATATTATACAAATTAAACATACATTATATAAATACAGTACCCGGGGGTAAGTAATACACATCGGGCTTAAGAAAGAGACTGCCGGCCATAATCGACTAACTTCGGCTTTGTAGAGCATCGTTTCTGTCGCACAATGAGCTAACAGTCCGGTCCGGTAACGATTGACAAATCGCGACGGAATACGTGTATGAATGACAGAGACGACGCTCTAAAAAGCCGAAGTTAGTCGATTATGGCCGGCAGTCTCTTTCTTAAGCCCAATGTGTATTACTTACCGCCGGGTTGTATGTAGATTTCTCCATATTAAACATTTCATTTCGAGTTTGTAAATGTTGTGAAATTATAGAATTACTCGTATATATTATAGGATTCTTCGTATTAAAACTTCATTAAAATTGTATACTCCTTTAAATGAAATTATAGAGAAACGGAGGATTCTCCATACGAAGAATTCTCTCATTCTTCTTCTTTCGTATGGTGCCCGGTCTTATGGTGGTACATATCTGAATTGTATGGTGGTACATATCTGAATTGTATGGTGGTACATATCTGAATTGTATGGTGGTACATATCTGAATTGTGTGGTGGTACATATCTGAATTGTATGGTGGTACATATCTGAATTGTATGGTGGTACATATCTGAATTGTATGGTGGTACATATCTGAATTGTATGGTGGTACATATCTGAATTGTATGGTGGTACATATCTGAATTGTGTGGTGGTACAAATCTGATCCTTTCGTATGGTGGTACATATCTGAATTGGTGATTCGGACAAATTAAAGAGCGTTGCTGGAAGACAATGTTGTCATGAGCCCCAGTAATTGAGCCTTTGGAATTAGAACCACTTGGTTAGGTACTGAACTCACAGTTCGTCATTTCGCATGTTATTGACACTTTCGCATCTGAAAGATAACAACACTTGGAGCATGTGCGTATTGTTACCAGACTGGGACTCTTTTTTACCATTTTTTTTGTACCATTCGGAATCGAACCCGAAATCCTTTGGCGGAAGTCAAGCGTCTTACCAGCTTACAGAGATCATCGACGTCGTCAAATCTATTGACATTGGTATTTCTGCTTTAAGCTTCTTTTTCTGGTATTAATACAGTTAAATAAAATATTTTTAACACATGATACGGCTTAAAATACGAAATTCATTACATTATAGGTAAAAGGAGCACTAAATGTTATACACAACAACTGAGCAATATCAATTGTAGCAAAAATGACGATAAATAATAGTGAGTTGGTGCCCACCTTGATGTATGGAAGTTGAACTTGGATTTGGCTGAAGAATAAAATTAATGCTGTGAAGATACGAGAACATTCATTATGGAAAATTTGTGGAGTGTTAATGTTAGAAGGAGGCGGAATGAAGACATTTGAAATGAATGAATGGATAAAATTGATGTTTTGACTAAGATGGAAAAAGTAGCTTTGGGATGTTTCGAATATCTCAATAAAATGAAAGATGAAAGAATGACTAAGCGAGTTTACAAGTCAGAAGTGCAAGGTGTGCGTAGAAGAGGTAGACCGAGAAAAACGTAGCTGGACCAAATGAACTATATTTTGAAATGTTATTAAGTGAGAGTTATGAATAATAGAATATTATGTATGACTAGATCTATAGTATAAATGTAAAGGAGGCGAAAGTTGTGTGCTTGGATAGAATAGTTTGGAGATCTACTCTCTCTCTCTCTCTGCCTACCCCACGAGGGACACGGCGTGGTGATATGTATATATGTATTGAATAATTATGATAAGAAAAATCAAGAACTATGTAAGAAGGCATTTATTCATCAGGCTGAAAAATATCCGCGATTGGACCTTTCTCACTGTTTAATATTTGTTCCAATTATTCGAAATACTATAGTTCGGAATTTCTAGGATGAGTCCTGTGACAGCTCACAAATTTGCCCTAATACAACCTTGTAACGATGTTCAGTAACTTTAATTATTTTATAAATTTTAATATAAGCCTCAATTCTAATAAATAGCAAGTTATTTAGGTAAATACATTACATAAGGTTGTATTGGGGCAAATTTGTGAGCTGTCACAGGACTCATCCTAGAATTTCAGAACTATAGGATCTATTTAGATATATTGGTGGTTGCCATTTGTGGTTTCAGATAATACACACACGTGTCTGTGCATTGAAGATCTAATGTAACCTCTCCGGTTGACCTTAGGTTGTTAGTGAATGGTACTTAGTGCTTCATGTTAAACGACAGAGATCATCGACGTCGTCAAATCTATTGACATTGGTATTTCTGCTTTAAGCTTCTTTTTCTGGTATTAATACAGTTAAATAAAATATTTTTAACACATGATACGGCTTAAAATACGAAATTCATTACATTATAGGTAAAAGGAGCACTAAATGTTATACACAACAACTGAGCAATATCAATTGTAGCAAAAATGACGATAAATAATAGTGAGTTGGTGCCCACCTTGATGTATGGAAGTTGAACTTGGATTTGGCTGAAGAATAAAATTAATGCTGTGAAGATACGAGAACATTCATTATGGAAAATTTGTGGAGTGTTAATGTTAGAAGGAGGCGGAATGAAGACATTTGAAATGAATGAATGGATAAAATTGATGTTTTGACTAAGATGGAAAAAGTAGCTTTGGGATGTTTCGAATATCTCAATAAAATGAAAGATGAAAGAATGACTAAGCGAGTTTACAAGTCAGAAGTGCAAGGTGTGCGTAGAAGAGGTAGACCGAGAAAAACGTAGCTGGACCAAATGAACTATATTTTGAAATGTTATTAAGTGAGAGTTATGAATAATAGAATATTATGTATGACTAGATCTATAGTATAAATGTAAAGGAGGCGAAAGTTGTGTGCTTGGATAGAATAGTTTGGAGATCTACTCTCTCTCTCTCTCTGCCTACCCCACGAGGGACACGGCGTGGTGATATGTATATATGTATTGAATAATTATGATAAGAAAAATCAAGAACTATGTAAGAAGGCATTTATTCATCAGGCTGAAAAATATCCGCGATTGGACCTTTCTCACTGTTTAATATTTGTTCCAATTATTCGAAATACTATAGTTCGGAAAACAAAAGTTGTGAGTTCTATTTCGAAAGTGTGTGGTCTAGCGTTATCATGAAGCAGCAGATATTATATTTCGTATGCAAAACAAAAGTTGTGAGTTCATTGATTTTTTATGTGACGAACACATGGGTTGTTCAGACAAATTTTGCATATTATTTTTGTTATTCGTAACTCCTTAATGGTTGCACTTTGATGACATATTAACAATATGACTTGTAGCCATATATCACCCTTTCAATAAATCTCATCAAACATCATTCTGTCTAATCAATCAATCTACTCAGTGATCCACTGACACCTTCGCGTGGTCAGCAAAAGCTTATTATAGATTTCAGCTGTTAATGGGTTGAATTATGATTAAGTACGGTTTCAGGAAACACTTAAAGTGAACCTTTTTTGGGAACTGTTTTAAAAATTTATGATTATGTATGAACACTACGGTATACACTTTACTCCACCTAAAGCCGAATGTGTTACTATTATACGAGGCGTATCCAGAAAGTAAGTTACTGAGGCTCTCACGACCGGATGGATTTTATTTTCGACATGTTGGCTACACTTCCGTGTAGCCTGACCCTTCCTCTCCGCAACAAGACTGGTTTGAGGTCAGTACGTTGAGAAGTGTCGACGCGACAACACGTTTCGTGAAAAATGTCAACCCCATCTCCCGCCAAGTTGAATCGAGTGGCGGCCGGGCAAGAGTTTTTGAGGCGCTGCAAACTCCATGGAGATGAATTTCTCCGCTCCATCGTTACTGGAGATGAAACTTGGGTTGCACATTACACGCCTGAAACCAAAAGGCAGTCTCAACAGTGGCGTCACACCTCTTCACCTTCCGCCAAAAAGTTCAAAACCACAATTTCAGCCAAGACAATCATGGCATACGTGTTTTGGGACTGTCAAGGCATAATTTTAATTGAATATATGCCTCATGGGGAGACCATCAACTCTGCAAGATACTGTAAGACCCTAAAAAAATTACGGAGGGCGATTCAGAACAAGAGCAGAGGCATGCTGACAAAGGGAGTCTGCCTGTTGCACGACAATGCCAGACGGAACTGCTCGCCTCGTTTAAATGGGATGTCCTGAACCATCCCGCGCATTCGCCTGACCTAGCACCTTCAGATTACTATCTCTTTACCTCCCTGAAGCTGCACATGGGTGTAAAAAGGTTTTCAACCGACGAGGAAATAAAGGAAGAGGCGGAAAAGTGGACGGAGGGGTTGGTGGGAAACTACTTCGAGGAAGACATCAAAAAGTTGATACCCCGCTTCACCACCTGCATTGAGAGGAATGGCGACTAGGTCGAAAAATAGCTTACATATGTACTACGGTAACCACGTTATTTTTTTGTTTAAATAAAAAAAATTGTAGCCTACAAACATTCAGTACACTTAGTTTCTGGATATGCCTCGTATATTAGAATATCTGCAATGTTTTCATAGTCCTTCGTCATCCTTTGGTAAGTATTCTACGGTTTTCATTCATCTAAACAATATGTTTTTATAAACATATACAGATGTAGCATCTCCATATCCTAGTTGATAAGACGCTTGTCTCCCAGCCCGGAGGTTGTGGATTCGATTTTCGTTGAAACCCAGAATTTTTAAAAAGTATTTTACTTAAGATGTTTTTAATAACTTTCTGGTTAGTTGGAAGATATGGCCACTTGGCAACAAGTTTAACAATTTGGGGAATTACCGATGCCAATGACCGTAGCTGCCACCTCCTTATCATTACACTATTTTTTATGTATTATTTCTTATTATATTGGAGCTTTTTTGAAGTGACTGAGCATGCCACCAAACTCACCGGCCACAAGACGATCGGAGCACACCCGCATGTTTTATTCACTCTCTTTGAAAGTATAGATATGGTCGAAGCCATAGGTATTCTTAAGCCCCGAATACTAGGCGGAAAAAATGTGGCCTGTGACATTCGAGTGGAGTAGCATAGTGAGGGGTTTGAACCGACGACCTTCCGCATGGAAGTCCAGTGCGCTATCACGCGGCCATGTAATTCTTAGACTTCTTCAATTGTACTGTTAGCTTTTAAGTAATAAAATAATTGCCAGCTATTAGTTTCATTTAAAAATCAAACATAAACAATCTAAATACAGAATAAAATTTTATTTTAATATTTCATAAATGAAAGCGTCAGAACATATAATACTTTTATGAGTTTAACGAATGTTGCCAAAAATAATCCCCAGTGTACGTTTCAAACAGATTATCAACCACCGACGTTCCGCCTCAGCCCACAAGTTTGCCAAATTTCTGTATTTCAGAAAAATATACGACTGTAGTCTGCCAACAAAAAGATTTTGTGAACACAAAATGCTTGTATGGATAAATACAAACGGTATTGATCAATAGCATAATGTTTTTGAGCTCTAAAAAACCACCTTGTGAAGATTTGAATTGAATCCGGAATACTTGGATGCTAAATAAATCCGTTAACCATCAGATTGCCGGTATCATAAATTATAAAATTAAGAAAATAAATTAATTATTAAAACACAAATAAGTCGAACAGCACCATTTGAAAATGCAATATTAAATTAATAAACGTAGGTGAAAAGAAAAAGTAATCAAATAAATATAGGTTTATTGATAGCAACATAACATAGTACGACATTATATATTCAAATACGTTCCAAAAACACATAAATAGCAGAAAATACATTTAAGAGAGAAGCCATAAAAATATCTGGGCTTATCTCATAACATCCCCCCGGCCAAGATACACCCCACCAATATAGGGCGAGCCCAGCCGCGAGGACACCAGATATATTTGAGCCCACACCCTTGCACATGTAGAATAAAAAGAAAAAAATAGATAGATGGCAAAAATAAATTAAAAAGTAAATCCACAAATGCCCCCTCAGATTAACTCAAACAAATAAGTATAGGTTCTTTGACAGCAACATAATGTGTACATGTATAAATTCATTCTGAAATCGCACATTAAGTTTCACTATTAAAAAAATTAAGGCTGAACTTTCAATTGGTTATATTTTTCTGTACATTTTGGGGATTTGTTGATAAAATACATAAATAAATGTATATTTTTTACGTCAAAATACGACATTTTTTTAATCTTCGAAGAATACTCGCACGCGCTGTTTAAGTAACTTTCAAAGTAATAAAAACTCAAATGATTAAAGAAGTTCATGTACATTTTTCATCTTAGAAATAATTATCCATAAAGTATGGTGTCTTATATATTTTTATAAAAAACAAGTTCAAGTTTTGAAAATCTTTATAAAACTTCAAGAAGAACTGAGTTTGTCCAATTTTAATTAAATGTATCAAATCTTTTAACTTTTGAGAAAAGCAAATATAAACTTTTTAATATAAAGACAACGCTCAATTTATTTTTGATTGAAATTCGGCCAAGCATGAAGATTAGTCTATTAAATATCAAAGGAGGTATTAATTTAAAATTTTAAGAGACTTTCCACCGATATTATCTGTCATTAATTAAATTAAAGCGTAATTCTTGGAAAATGATTAATTACTCTAAAGCTTTTATGTATCCTAAAATACTTAGTTTTAACAATATCATTGTTCTTATATTCTTAGTTGCTCATGTCTGTTGTTATCAGTTGAGAAAAAATATTTCGCAAGAAGAGATTGTCTAGACATCTAAGTGCCTAAGAGAGCTTATACGTCTTTTTTATTCCTGACTTATTAATAAGCGTTTTTACGTTGTTTTTTTTATAAAGTTCCTTTTTATTTTACGTTTTGGCAAATGAGAGAACGAAATATAGTTTTCTTGAAGTAATTTCTCGATATATTTTCTGCATTATTTCTAAGATGTGGACTGCCAGCTATACCTTACCCCCGTGTCATTCTCCTATAGGGTAGCCATGAAAAACTATATAGAGAATCCGGGTATTATTCATTCTTTAAACGTGATCCCGCAAATACTATATAGAGAATCCGGGTATTATTCATTCTTTAAACGTGATCCCGCAAATACTATATAAAGAATCCGGGTATTATTCATTCTTTAAACGTGATCCCGCAAATACTATATAGAGAATCCGGGTATTATTCATTCTTTAAACGTGATCCCGCAAATACTATATAGAGAATTTGGGTATTATTCATTCTTTAAACGTGATCCCGCAAATACTATATAGAGAATTTGGGTATTATTCATTCTTTAAACGTGATCCCGCAAATACTATATAGAGAATCCGGGTATTATTCATTCTTTAAACGTGATCCCGCAAATACTATATAAATAATCCGGGTATTATTCATTCTTTAAACGGGATCCCGCAAATACTATATAGAGAATCCGGGTATTATTAATTCTTTAAACGTGATCCCGCAAATACTATATAGAGAATTTGGGTATTATTCATTCTTTAAACGTGATCCCGCAAATACTATATAGAGAATTTGGGTATTATTCATTCTTTAAACGTGATCCCGCAAATACTATATAGAGAATCCGGGTATTATTCATTCTTTAAACGTGATCCCGCAAATACTATATAGAGAATCCGGGTATTATTCATTCTATAAACGTGATCCCGCAAATACTATATAGAGAATCCGGGTATTATTCATTCTTTAAACGTGATCCCGCAAATACTATATAGAGAATCCGGGTATTATTCATTCTTTAAACGTGATCCCACAAATAACACCTCCTCTTTCGTCTCCATCTTACGAAATCTTCGGTTTTACAGATTATTTGCATTTCTGGGTTTGTTATTCTGTCTTTAGGTATTTTAGTAGTTATAAATCGCAAGATCTTTATTTCTACAGTTCTACAGAAAAAAAAATATTATCAAGAAAAGTATAAGATAAGTAGACTGTATTTTAGTGAATATAATTCTGTATAAAATTCCGTATAGTACAATATAACTTGTAAATGATAAAAAAAACAAGAGATTTACCTAGCAGATATTTGGTGTCAATTGAGATACTCCTTTATACTATACTTTTTTGGTAAAAGTAATTGCATTATATTAAAACTTGAATATATAGAGTGCAACTTGCTGGGCTACTTGCAGTACACAAATCTTTCCCAAACAACCATAAAACAAGTTAAAACTAGATAGCTAATCTTAAAGAAAAAAGACGATAGATAAACCAAGTTTACTAAATTCAAAATAATTTCAACTACAAATGTTTCCAATGTTTAAATGAAATACCAAAAATGACTACAAAAGTCGATAGCGTATGGATTTTTTTTAGTTATGTATATGTTTGATATGTTAAGGATATATTTAAGTATTGTTTTATGAGAAAAATATTGAATGCGAATTGTCGAATTTTGTCTGATAACTATGACTTGATAAGGTTATCATTATTTTTTTGACTAAACGAATAAAGAAAACCCTTTTAAAAATCAATAAACATATGTCAATAAAATCCAAACCCCAGGGCAGGAAGACATATTATATTCATAAACAATGCATATAAAATATCTATATTACTTTTATTTAAACACTACACAAAGCATAGTAGTGCATGAATATTTAAATATATAATTGAATATTAAAACGTAGATGAAATAAAAGCAGCAACTTCTTCTCTTAAAATAACCGGAAGCAGAAACTAGCGCAGGTTAACCAACTTAAAGCACTAAATTTTAGACAGGAAGTAGATATTCAAGGAACTTGTGATTGTACGACTAAAACAATAAGCTTTGCTTCAAATAACAAACACTGTGAAATTTCGGCGGAAATCCGATTGTTTGGATAAATTTTGCCATCGAAACCTTAGAATCGATCTCTCAAGAATACGTTATTTATTATTGACATAAGAAAGCTTACTCAATCATCACTCATCCGATCTGGCATTCCTAGGTTGACTGCCACTGGATTCAGATTTAGGACTGATTTTTCTTTCAGGTCATATTTCATTCAAATTTATACTTTTTTTAGCAATATATTACACTTTCGATGAATGCAGCGCAACTTGATGAGTGTATTGACCAACCCAAAGGTGATAAATAAGCTTTAAGTTGAAACCAGACTGGAAATCTTTTTACAAAAACCTGGACATCAGTGAGAATCGAACTCGCAAACTCCTGGTTACAATAAAGGTGTCTTATCAACTGGGTCACAGAGACCGCCAGGTCAAACATATTTTTTTACTGGTGTTATGTATGGATTCAATATTTTTTTAACGAAAGTTGCAATCGGTTGAGGCTTTGAGTGACTTTGGTCACAAGCATCGACATAAAAACAAATAAAACCTTGCATGTGCAACACGATTATGTTTATTAAAATTGCTTCCTAAAGTGCATCATAACCATCCCTCAACATGTCCAAATTGGTGATGCGAGCTTATTAAACAGCGTGACCGTAAGACAATTAATTGTGTCTTCGGCTCCAGTAATCAAGTTTTCGGGTTAAGAACCACTGTAGTAAATCACAGTTCAACATCGTACGTCTTGAAAATGCACAGACAACAATACTGTACGTGTATAGGCAACAATACTCCCATACGCCTAGCCTGTGCAAGTTTTGTTATCAGACAAAATTTTTAACAATATGAGAATCCTTTTTGATTATTTTTTGTACAATCGGGAATAGAAAGCCAAAACCGTCGGGTGGAAGACTAGCATATTTTTAACTATGCCTCGACTAGGAGGTCATCAACATAAATGACTACACTTTTGAAAACACGGTCATATAAGGAACAGTTAAAGAACAATGCTTTTAAGGTTACTTCTTGAGTTTGAAGTGTTTCTGAAATCTAACGTGATAAAACTAACAATGATGATATAAAATTATTGCTAAGCACATATGATATTTTCAAACACTCAGTTATTTTTACCACACGATTTTACAAAGAGAATCAGAAACATGTGAAAAGGTATGTGGTCGGGTCGGGTCGATTCAGGTCACAGGCAATTTAATTTGCAGTTTACTGGCTACGTGCAATCCCGTTTAACTTTTAGAGTTTCAAGCGGTTATTCAATACACATGATGAAACATTAAATTAAAAATATGTGAAATGAAATCCATGATGTTTTCATCGAATGTTTTGGTTTTAACTTTATGAAGAATTGAAAAAACATTTAATTTTGTTGTTCCTCTCTCTTTCTTTGCCACGTGGTATGGATTTCTCATATTACGCAAAGAGTGTCTGTTACTAATTACTTTATTCGTAAGGAAGAATATCAACCGGGGTTCTTCTCATACTGCTAGACCTGGACTAGCCAACCCAAATTGCCCCACGGGCCGCATTGACGACCTAAAATTTTCGAAGGGCCGCACATAAATAAGAATAATTGCAAATTTTGTTCCAATATTTTTTCGATATTTGGCTTTACAAAGAAATTCGTAATTATTATTTGTTTATTATAAGTGATTGATTTGGATGCAGAGGTACAAAGAAAGTGTTCGATCAGTGTAAATCTGAAAAAATTAACGATGCTACAACTAGATATGAAGAGAAAACATGTATTGAATCAACAACAAAATGTATTTGCATGGTTATACAACGACTTAGAATTCTAAGTTATTCTAGAATCTAGACGGTATATTTCCACACAGAAAAAGTATCCAGAGTGTTACTCAGTTGGTTCAATCTCTCCATATCACACGTGATTGAATGTTTAGCCATGATAATCGTTATGTAAGTTGGTATGTAAAACAGAGGGTGATTCCTTGCATGATTTATATATTCGGATACGTATTAATTTAATGATTTTATTATCGCGAGACAGTTGTATATTTTTTTCCCACAGAATCTATAATAATTTTCATTTTGTTCATGGAAGTTATTTTTATTTTTGTGACCCCCATAATATTTCAGTATCCTTGTAATAATAGATTAAAACAAAAAGTGTGTATTTTAGCCATGGATCTCTACCACATTTTTGAATGGATTTTACTCCTTACGTGTAAAAAATATATTATTTTTTTTATAATTTACACACTTTTCTTTAATGAACCCAACAATTATTTACGTCTGTCGCGAAATAAGATTGTTTTTGTACCGTATTCAGGAAATGAGTTGTTAATATCATCACCCACTCGTACACGGAATAAGCTTGTTGACGTAAACGAAATAAATAAATTTTCCGATATCGATATCTTTCATATCTCGGTGGATAAATAAATAATTAAACTTATTAATAAACTATGTAGATAGAACTGAGTTACTTCACAGAGACTACGAGTAACATTATTCCTGTCTTCGGTATGCTTTATTTAGACTTTTGATAAATTCATAATTTTTTTATGTAAGTGGGTTAAAATCAGTCTCAAATTTTAACTAAATAAATAAATCAAATGTTTAATTTCATGTAAAAAAATAATAAAGTAAATAGTAAAGATGGGTACATACACTAAACTGGGTACAATCCTTAACTTATTATTAATTGTATGTATTTCTATGAAGGTACTTACTAAATATAAGGTGGCGACTGAACTCTTACATAGGGGATCAAAGGCTTTATTTAGTTTACCATTCACCGAATACTATTAATACACAAACCACAAGTCTCTTTTTGCAAATACCAATATCGTTTGAAGCATGTTTAGCAAAAGACATCTGCGCGAAATACTATCAATTTACTGATCCACCCTCGCTTCTCAATTTGCGTATTAAGCTCGACACCTATTAGAGAGCAATGTCTTCGCACCCCCATTTGCCATTAAGTCAGACCCATTTCCATTACACTCCTATTCCAATTAGAAAATAAGGTATTAACGTTATAACCGCTCCTTAATTGGCTCCTTGTAAGAATATATTTCTCAAATTAATACAAGAATCTTGAATTGTAAGGTTCCTATAAAATTAATTAAATGCCTTAACAATTTTCATCACTTAAAATTATAGGAATCGTACAATCATTACAGTCACATATATTTATTTTGTAAGTCTTTCATCATTCATTTTTTCGATATGTCCAAGTCATTTCAAGATTAAAATCTATATTCTTCTTTATACACACAGTTAAACCTAATTTGCTGATTACTCAATTATTCATTACTAACAGATATTCTTCGCTACGTACGTATTTCTCCACATTCATTCTGCTCTCTTCAATTTTCCTTAATGACCAGATTTTATATCTTTAAATTAAGAACCTCCGTTACCAGTTTGATTCCTGTTGGTACCCTAGATTTTGTATAAAGGGTGGGCGTTTAGTTCAAACTTAAGGCTTATTTACACCGCTTTCTAG
This sequence comes from Odontocerum albicorne, assembly GCA_949825065.1. Lineage (NCBI taxonomy): Eukaryota > Metazoa > Arthropoda > Insecta > Trichoptera > Odontoceridae > Odontocerum > Odontocerum albicorne. The sequence goes on from OX463845.1 coordinate 9,107,154, forward strand.
TTGGTTGGAAAATATTACAACATATACCAAATTGTAATATATACAATGAAATGTAATACAATGCAATACAAAGTGGGCACTAAAATATCATAATAATTTTTAAAGAATTTATGATTGATTTATTGACAAAAATTTTAAAAAAAAGAAGCACGTCGTTAATTTAATTTCCTGTAGCAATACATCTTTCAATATCTTTATTTATTTTCCCTCTAAAACATTCTTACTTAATATCAAAGTTTCTCAAATTGATATAATCAACAATCGTTAACAAAACATTATAAATACACTATAATTGATAAACTTCCTGCTCGGTATCCCACGGCGGAGCTTTTCAGAGAGTATCAGGTCCTTAACATAGCCAATTTACATCTCAAATCCATTCTCTGGCACTACCATCGAGAGGAGGGGAAGATGCAGACTCAGCAGACACACATGACACGTATGGCAACTAATGAAATGTTCACCATCCCTAGAGTTAAAACCTCTTTTGCCCAAAGGCAATATGCTTATCTGGTTCCCATTACATACAATGGCGTGCCAACTTCAATAAGGGTAAAGGTAGGAAAACCATTTAGACAGTCGATCGGAGTGTGGTTGTTATTGCGACAGGATTTTGAGTACTTGGGCTTTCAGGATGAATGACGAGTGGAAAGGATTTGTGTGAGTGTGGGTTTCTTCTTGTTGTTTTAATTTTGGTCGTTTTTGTATTTATGTTTCTATGTATTTTTTGTTTTAATTTTAATTTTAATTTTTATTCTTATGATTGTGTCCGGTATATTGTGGGAGGAATATTTTTAATCTTTCTGGAGTGATGTTGTGTGAGGATTTGAATTTCGCAAGATGTTTCCAGTTATAGTTGAGTGTTACTGTTTGTCAGGTTGATGAGAGCGTGCAACGGGGTTTTATTTTTGTGTAATCAAAAATCGGAAAGAAGTGTCGATTTATTTTTTCATGCTTAATATCCTCAGTGAGATACAGGCAATAGCCTAGTTTACTGGGGATACGACAAATGAAAGGCAACAAACCCAGATAGATTAAAATTGTATGTACAAATCAAATTACCTGTTGTTTTTTCGCAAATTGTGTGTATTTCTTGTCATGTGTAATAATAAATAAATAAATACAATAATAAATAAAAAAAAACACTTTGAATAACTTTTTCAACAAACATGAAATATTAAGGTCTCAAAGATATCATAAGTTTTTTTAATAACACTATTTCAATCTTCAGCATCCAACAATTTTGATTCATAATTTTATCAATAAAGGAAAAATAAAACTTTGTGTGCTTTTATATGACTCGATATTTTAAACAATTTATATGAAATCTAATCCATTCTAAAAAGACATTCACACCAATTCAATAAGAAAACTTTACTTACCACCACGTCGTTTTCCTGTTGGGGAAGGCCGAAAAGAGAGTGTCAGACTTTCCTATCGTTATACACATATTTCGCCTTTTCTACATCGCTATCCTTACAATCTCTCAATAATAACCTACAATATCTCAGAAATAACAGCATCTTCCAGGAAAGAAAAGTGCCATTTATTTGGTCCTCATTTGCAGCAATATAATGTAAGGTTCGTGATATTGTACTGTATTACTCTTTTGTTGTATAAAATACATGATGAGTTGATTACCAAATGATAATATTTTCCAACCAATTAAAAACATTTTCAAAAGACTTTAAGTGAAAACAAAACTGGAATTATATTGTAAAGAAATCTGGATTCCAATCGGGATTAAACCAGTAACCCTCGGGTTGGAAGACAATAGTCTTAACAACTAGGCGACGGAGATCGTCAATGAAATACGACCAAAGCGTGTTGTATTACGCTTTCGTTGTATTAAATATAACTGGGTGGGTTATTTGCCATGTGAAAATTTCTTACAAACGACTAAAAAAATATTAAATAGGTTTTCAGTGAAAATCAGATTGGTACAATTAAAAAAAAATGGAATTGAATCCATAAAATCCAGATTAAAAGACAGCCAAGTACTACGACGACGAAACGACGACGGCGACGACGAAATTTATCCCAATTAAAAATATCAAGTTTTGTACCATATTAGAAGAAACAAAATGTTAAGTCTAAACGAACGTATGCACTGATCTTTGTCTTTCTTACATAGCAAAGTAGACGTCAGGAGAAAGAATAACCCTTGAGGTTGCACCGAGAGGTAGGTGTTAAAGCTGGGGGAGACAAAGAGTAGACACAAGGCAGACGTCTGTAGAGCCCTCTCCATTGTCTACAGCCTCTCTCATTCCTTTTTCATAATCAAGAGCCTGCGTCTGCACTCCGCGGGAGTCATATTCATCCTCCCAGACTCCTTCAGGGTGTAAGGATTAGAGTTTTACCATAATATAATTTGTCAAGTATTTTTAAACCGCTGAAGTTTTGTTATACATTTCTCGAGAAACTCATCTAACGAGTAAGTCTAAGATTTTAAAGATTTTTTTTAGATTTTTTTTTGTACTCGAATATTGAATATTCTTGTAGTACACTGTGTAAAACATTAAAATAATGTTATATTTCCTTCCATAGTTGGTTAAACGCTCCAAAAAAATATTCTCATGTATGATATTCAGTTTTGTATTGTACGAGTATATAAAACCTATTGATATATTTCTGGTTAATTTTAGCTTGTTTTCATATTCATTTAAATTCTATATTTATTTTTAATTAATCCATTAATGAACATGTCTTTAATGGCAATTTTTATTTCTTAAGAAGAATGCATGAGATGACAATGTATTACAGCGTATGGAACGAAATAATAAGGGATGAATGTGAACTCAACTATTTACAAGGTAAATAAACACTTCAAAAAACTTCAAAAAAAATAAGCGAATGGTTTCAAGTTTTTTAAGACTGCATTCTGAGACGTTTAATCAGTGTCCATATACACTTAATTGTAGTAAAACCAGTGCTTCTTTTGCGGTGGAGCGCAGTGGAGCGGCGCTCCGCCCCCTTTTATACGGTATACAAAAAACTTGACAAGAAGTGAGCTCGGGCACCTTTATTTTTATTTTTTAATAACACTGAGTAAGACCAAAAAGCACACACTGAGATGGTTTGGGTATGTAAAACGAATTGATGAAGAAATGTGTAGTGTGTGTGTGTGTGTGTGATAGTGTAAATAGGTGTGGAAGGGGTGGTAGAAAAAGATCAAGGAAAGTGTGGTTGGGTCAAGAAAGTCAAGAAAATATAGTCATAGCAATCGTAGGAGTTGTAGGAGGATGTGTATCAATGTAGGAGAGGCGAAATATGTATAATATGTCGCGACAGGATAGTCTGGCACTTTCTCCTATCTACATACCCCGACAGGGAAACGACGTGATATACGAGTACTTAATAGGAAATAATAATAAAACGGGCGCCATAGAACCGTATTCCCCACACCACACACCAGTCAAACTGTTCAAACTTTGCCGCGCAGAAATATTTCATTCTACGAGCAACAAAAAAAGGAAGAACATTGCTTGTAAGATATTTTGGATGTTTACCTAAAAAAGAGGCTTTTGTAGTCCACCAGAAAATTCAAAACCATATGAGCACTTCACACATATACTACAGTCCACCTAAAGCCAAATGTGTAAGTACTACATATTAGATGATCTAGATAGGTTTCTTGGTAGTTCGTCTTCCACGGTTTCGGTTTTCGACTGTTACATCTACCAAATATGTTTTTCCAAACATATGCAGATTCAGGTAAATTCCTTATCTCATGGCCACAGCCTCCACCTTCTTATCTTTGAACACATTGGATTTTTTCAAATCTGTCCATAATACTGGGTTCGAATTCTGAGTTAGAGTGCCCTTAAGGAAAGTATGCGCTCTAAACGGCGCATTAAATTTCCATAACCTTCCACAAATTGATATAAATAAGCTATAGTAAGTATGACATTTTGTTACTTTAGAAGCTGTTTGCAAAATCATACATATTACTTTTTCAGAAAGCTTTTGAATTTATTTTATTTCCCAATTTAATTTAACAATTTACAAATTCAAGATATATCAAAAACTTTTGTTCCATCACACTTAAGCGGAATAAGGACAAGATCTCCACATGTAGGCGAAATAAGGACAAGATCTCCACGTGTAGAGTGGCGCATACAATCCTAGTTCTGAAAGCATCCCTGCCGGCAGTGCTAATGCACCGCAGGAAGTGTGCCTACTCCAGAATGACAGTTTCATTCTGTGGCGTAGATTTATGGTCGGGCCAGCCAGTCCTGCATTGTGTGCTCTCCAGGACCGTATTGTATATTGCCAGGTATCAAACGATATCAGGCAACAAAGGTACTCGGTAATCAAATTGAGATATTGTATTCAATTATTTATTTTTACAATGTACAGTAAATTTTTATTAATACAATTTTTACAGCGTATAAATAAAAAATTCGCGTGTTCGTAAATAAAAAAAAATAGGACCTTACTAAAAATTCTCCTTTGAAACATTAATGTAATCATTCAAAATCAAAAAGAAGTATTTAAAATAAATATTACTATACATACAAGGATGTACAAATCAGGACTCACATTTCCATAATCCGAGCAAGGAAATATCCTTAAAAAATAATAACATTCATAAAAAAGAAACTATTCAGATAAAAACAAACTTATAAAATACAGTTAACATATGTTCCCAGAGGATTTATGAAAAAGCAAAACATAAACTTTCACACAAAATTATCAACCAAATTATAAATTTCTACATCTATAGAAAGTAGACAAGAATAAATTACATTCATATGATAAACTTCGATATATTCGGTGATCACGTCGTTTTCCTGCCAGGGTAGGCAGAGAAGACAGAGCGGCAGACCTTCCTGTCTGGATATATATCGATATATTTTACCTCTTCCACATCTATATTATCATTTCATTCCATATTCTGTCATAAATTATCCTTTCATCTATTCTTCTAAGTGCCACATTTCTACAGCATTTCATTGGCTCATTTCAGTATTTTTCTAGTCCGATATATCAAGGTTGATATTAAATGTTTCACTCCGATATATCAAGGTTGATATTAAATGTTTCACTCCGATATATCAAGGTTGATATTAAATGTTTTACTCCGATATATCAAGGCTGGTATTAAATGTTTCACTTCGATATATCAAGGTTGGTATTAAATGTTTCACTCCGATATATCAAGGTTGGTATTAAAATCTGTATTATACTCGTATAAAGGTTATATAGTACGAGTATTATATACTTATTATATAGTATTTTGTGTTTTTTTCCCTTCAACATTGTTTTTCTATTTCTTGTATCGAGTATGTTTGCATAAAATATTATTATTTTTGTCATTATATTTTTATTTGAACGCTTTATCTTTTTTATTAATTAAGGGCTTGTGATTACATTGACTTACACGTATTAATTTTTTTATTAAAAAAGTCGAAGTTTAATTTAAAATAAAAATATGTTATACTCGTGCGTCTACTTAAATTAAAAATATAATACAAAATTCATTGAGGGTTTTAGAAACGTGATCATAATTATTTTAACTATAATAATACTTCTCTGTTTCCTTCTTTATCCTTGCAAAAAATCGTTCCTGAAATTCGTTTTCTTTATTGAATTTTAATCAATATTTTTTTTTGGATTAACTTTCATGGTTTAAAACAATTTACGTATCCAAGAATAACGATGAGATCATATTTTAGTAATTATAATAACATTTCTTTGTTCCCATTTTTATACTTGAAAATAATCCTTTCTGAAATTAGTTTTTTTTTCATTCTATTTTAACTAATATTTTGGTTTTATAAATAATTTCATGGGTAAATACCAGTAGGTTGAAAGAATAGTAATAAGTACGTTCGATGTACTTTGTATACAAAATTGATACAAAATGATAAAATAAATTAAATTTACAAGAAATGTTAAAAAAGTAAAAGAGAAAATTGAGTACAATCAGTTCACAATCTTTATCCATTACATTTTTCATAACTTTTCAGTGTCTTAAAAAAATGCAAGTCAGAAAAACCGATCAAACTTTTTATCAGGTAAAGGGTTATGTAATGAACAAAATAATTTAGAAAAAAGCAATAGAATTTTACCGATTTCGATAAAGGTTGTCGTAAAAACTGTATTTACCTACTCAATAAATATTTAAAAGAGCTTTGAACAAAGTTAACAAGCTTAAACATCAGTTTTTTCCGCGTAATCTGAGGGGTATTTTACATAAGTATCATCATCACCATCACACAAACTGTATTTACCTACTCAATAAATATTTAAAAGAGCTTTGAACAAAGTTAACAAGCTTAAACATCAGTTTTTTCCGCGTAATCTGAGGGATATTTTACATAAGTATCATCATCACCATCACACAAACTGTATTTACCTACTCAATAAATATTTAAAAGAGCTTTGAACAAAGTTAACAAGCTTAAACATCAGTTTTTTTCCGCGTAATCTGAGGGATATTTTACATACGTATCATCATCACCATCACACAATTTCACTATTGGAGTAATCAGATATGATATACATCTACTTAAATCTATCATGGCACACGTCTTTCACTATTACCACGTCCATACACTTTGTCATGCATAGTATATTTTATAAAAACTTTTAAGTCTTCCCTCTCATTAATTTGATTAACTTGGTTGTGCTTCGTTTTAACACGTAATCCCAAAATTCTCATACTTAATATATAACTTCAATCTTTGTGTCTTAGCTTGTTAGATACTTGTCTTCTAGCCCAGGGGTTTCCGGTTCAATTCTCGATGAAACAAAGTTTTTATAAAAATAATTATCTTCTAATCTAGTTTTCACTTAAGGCCTGTAACATATTTACAGTTGGCTGGAAAAGATTGTCACATCCTTGGCAATAAACCTTTTAGTTTATACTATAAATAACAAAACATAGTACAATTCAATTTATTATGTATATTTTTGTAAATCTTTCATCATTCATTCTTTCTATGGGGCGTTATTCTATCATACATTGATTTTTCACACATTCTACGCAATGGTCTCAATTTCACCTCATTTATCTTGGCTGAATCACTTTTTTTACTGCTTCCATGTTTTACTTGTTAATTAACATATATATCCTAATGCTGGGACCAAGATTTCCATTATGAGCAACCTTGCGGTAACCAATGTTACGAAGTAGCGCTTTTCTCACACGTTTTAGATATTTCGCAATAAACGTAAAACGACATCTAAGCATTTCTGCCAGCTTGAAAGAAAAAAGAACTTTCGTGAAAGCCTGCATCTCTGTTTTATTTTGGAAATTTCAGCGAAAAACTGACATATAATAAATTGACCGTCCAGCGCGAAGCAAGTACGACGGAGATGGCACAGAAGAAATTTTAATCAAAATCTACGCTTTGTTCCCGACGACATATCCATAATGAAGGTATTCTCAGAATTCTCGATCCATTCATCATGCTTTCAGGTAAGTAAATACTAACCTGGATGAACTCTTTAAAATGTAATAATTTGTGTTTAGCCACCTATCAAAACGCTTTGTTCTTTAAAAGAAAAGCTCCGTTTTTTCACAAATTACAAATTTTTAATAATTTTAAAATTTGATTACTGGAAACTAATTTGCTTCTTTAGATTTTGAAATACGGTTTTCCTGGCCTAGTTGGCAAGATGCCTGTCTTAGCCTTGGGTTCGATTCAAGTTTGTACTCGAATTTTTTTTTAAAAGGTTGTATTTTCCCCTTAAGGCTTCTTTGACATATGAATTGTTGGTTGCAAAAAAAATTGCTCCATCGCAATAATTTCGCCAGGTTATACTGTGTACAACGGGATAAAAATAACTTCATAACCAAGTTGGTAAGACACCTAAGTAAGTAAATAACCAAGTTGGTAAGACAGTCTTTCCAACCGAGCGTCGCAGGTTTCGTTGGTATCCGATATTTAAAAAAAAAAACCTGGTTGGTTGAAATTGATGGCCACAAGGCAGTAAACCAACCACGTTGGATTTTATACAACAAAAAATAATACATTATAGTCCGATACTATGAGAATTCAAAACAGTATTATTTTAATGATAATATTTGTAACTTAAGCACATTTTTTGCTTGTTTTATAAAAATAAGTTCTAAAAAAATTCAATTTTAATATATTCGTATATATTCTACTCTTTCCATACAAAACCAGCTTAATAAATAATTATTTTATATTATTGGATTGTATTACACTGTTGTAAACAGTACAACCTGGCGTGTTTATTGCTATGTGGTAATTTCTTCCAATCGACCAGAAAGATGACAAACAATCTTTATGTGAAAATACCTTTTTTTTAAATCTGGATTCCAACGGGTACCGAGCCCACAATCTCCGGGTCAGATGACATGTACATGCTTCTGACACAAGGTGGACGTAATAATCAAATTTATCAATATAATTCGAAGCCTTCAATTTTCAATTTATCATTATGATTGTCTATTGATATGCAAGATAAAAACAAACATATACATTTTTTTCTATTAGAGTAGATTAAGGGAACAGATTTCCATTAATTTAAATCCAGACATTTTTTTATCAATTATTTATATTTCGTCCATTCAAATTCTTACATTCGTATTTATTTATTGAATTTATTTAAAAAAAGATATTGACCTTAGATTTTCTTACATATATACTATCACGCCATTTTCCGATCGGGGTAACCAATGATGACAGAGCATCAACTTCCATATCTCGACAGAGCATCAACTTCCATCACCCACTAAAATTTGCACTATATATCTGTTTTTTTTTATAGTATTTCTTCATTCTACATGTCCAAACCATTACAGCGTGCTCGTCTTCGTTTTAGTTAACACTTTTCTTGGTCCCAGATTACCAAACAGCATGCACTCGCATGAAATAATTTGATTACTTAATAGAATTGTAGCGACCGTGCGTGCGGTCACTGAACCCACTGAGGCGACCCTTGCCCGCGCGGTCATTGAACTCGCAAGTGGCGAGTGCGAGGCGGCACCGAGCGAAGGTCAACGAGTTTTATTAAACCAACGATCACCCTCATCATCTCTCCATTAAGGAACAACCGTTCCTAAAGAATGTTCATTTTTTCCACTCATTGGAGATTGAAATACAATCTAAAAATTTTATATTGCACATTTTGAATCTTCTGCTGCGAAAATCATTTCTGTGAGAGAGAAAACTAATTCTGCTTACCAGCGCCAAAAAACAGCTTTTTGGGTACGGTTGATACAATAGTTGGCACTGTTATGGTCTCTTGGAGTCATTTGATTAAAATATGTTTTCAAACTATTCAGCGTTCTCTTCTTCTTCTGAATGTAGACCTTGGATCTGTTTTATTGCAAAAATCATTCCTGTCTCAATCACCAACTGTGTTTTCATATTTAAAGCAACCTTCCTGTCTTTCGATGTCCTATGGGTTTCTCGTATACTTTATATAGGATTCTATAACTACATATCCTAACCACATATTCACGCCAGTACTGCGTTTTTTTCATTTCTATTTTTTATGTCGTCTATGTTGCAGGTCTCTCTGATGTCTAAGAGATTTTTATGTCGTATATGTTGCAGGTCTGTCTGATGTCTAAGAAATGTTTATGTCGTCTATGTTGCAGGTCTGTCTGATGTCTAAGATATTTTTATGTCGTCTATGTTGTAGTTCTGTCTGATGTCTAAGAGATGTTTTCCACAATGGTTCATACTGTTCTCATCTCGGATGATCGAAACAGGCTCATTGTTCTAATTGTGAGTTCTGGTTTTGATAAAATAAGTCATGATCACAAAAAACCTTTTTCAAAAATAAATGGTATAAAATTTTAACTGATAAATCAAATTAATAAAATATTAAAAACAATGAACAATTCGTGACACTAAGAAATTATTTCATTAATTAGTTAACAATTCAATTCACCTGCTATACTCGTATCTATGATAACGATTCAACCATTTTCTAGGATCTGTGAGGAATGATAGAGATGACCTTCAAGAAATAAATTATTCTAGATCACTAACAAGTGGGGTCTACTTCATGAAAAGAGATTACGTAAATTAATTATCTCTGAAGAAGTTTCCGAGAAAATATCTAAAAATAAAGCTACTTGGTTTATATCAAGACTAATTTTATAAAGTTTCAGGTGCTGAAATATCAAAATGAAATCAAAATAAAGAGATAAAAAAAAAGTTTTACAAAATCCGCGTCGAGATTGTCAATCTTGATATTAGTTTTTATATTTATTTCAAGATATACTACCTCGATTAAAAAGTTTTAGGAGCGGCCACCGTGTGGCGCTGTCAGTCACGCGATTGTAATTCTTTGTTTTTTGTTAGGCTACCACATCTATCATTGACACTTCCCTTCAAATTTCAGCGTCATAGCTTGACATTTGTAAAAGTTACGCTGTACTGAGTACATCTACCTTTGTGCGTGTTTTCGATTCTTTACAAGTTTGAAAATGGCATCAACTGCATCAATGAGTTTGCATTCAATTTGTGTGAAAAACGAGTTTAACGGTCCGCAGACACTGGAAATGTTGGAGAAGTGTTTTTTGGTGGCACGAACGCTTTAGAAGTGGTCGTGAGTCGGTCGAGGATGACGAACGCAGTGGCAGTCGAAAACTGATGAAAACATCGATAAAATCAAAGAAATGTTGACCGAAAACCGCAAATTGACCATCAGAGAGCTGGCAGAGGACTTGAACATCGCTTATGGATCCGTTCAAAACATTTTGGTTACTGATTTGGGCCTCAGACGTGTCACTGCAAAACTGGTGCCGAAAGACCTCAATTTCATGCAAAAAAAAGACCGCGTTGAAATCGCGAAAGACATGATTTCCATGAGTTTTTTACCAAAAACAACACGAATACTATCCAGCAGCCTTCGAAATCACCTGATCTGGCTATATACTTTGAAGATGACCATATCGATTTTGATGAATAAACTTGTATTTTCGATTTTATGAATAAAGTCCTAAAACTTTTTGATCAAGGTAGTATAAGAAGAAAAAAATGCATATAGAGTAGGAATAACAATAATGTGACAGCAGGATGAAACATAGTGCAAATGCTGTAATATACATAGGTAACTGCTGTAATATATGATGGAAGAAGGAAGAAAAGATAAATATATAAGAGTGTCTTCTTCTTCTTCCCAGTGGCATGTGAGGTCCCCCCAATGTTGAATGTCACCTGAGAGTAACATCTTTGTCCCCGGCAGCCCGAAAAAGATTTGCAACACCACTTATTGGTCCAATCACGTATATTGCGGAGCCAGGAGATTTGCCTCCTGCCATCACTTCTTCGGCCTTCTATTATGTCTTGGAGGATCGGGTGCTGTAATTTGTACTTCCTCTAAGTACATGACCCAAGTAGGACACCTTTTATACAATAAAAGCGTCAAAAGACTAAAAATCTTGTTTTGAGCTGAGCGCTCCACAACCACAACCCCTTAATCTCAAAAACAGATATGTCTACTTACCAAAATGTACATACTGTGATGTATTTCTGGAGAAAGTAAAAAAACGCATATGTGAGAGTTACACTGAAAGTCTCTCTTTAATTTGAAATATTTAACCTGAAAGTCTCTGCGATCCGAAGCTCACAGAAGCTAGGTATCGGTGGTGTGGGTATGAACTAAGGAAACCAGCTGAGTATGTGGGAAATCAGACATTTGGAATGGAAGTCCCTGGAAAAAGAACAATAGGTCATCCAAAGAAGAGATGGAAGGATAGCATCAACCAAGACATGAATTAATAATCTGAACCATACTCTGGATACGATCATGGACAGAGCACGATGGATAGAAGTGACTTGTCATACGGACTAAATAAATGGAACAATGCGTGAATTATAAATAATATACGTAAAACAAAAGTCATGATTACTTTGGGATATGGCTTATAAAAAGATGTTGTCCAATAAAGTGGATAAACTTTGTAAGATAAGCGCCTTGTTAAAACATCAATTTCCCAAGTCCTAGGTAGCCAAATTTTATTAATGCTGTATCAATTAACGAAAATCAAGATATGCTTAAGACGTTCTATCAGAAAATAATTAAATGGTTTCTAGTTTTTTTTAAACACGTCAATTGATAAAAATGTATTCACATATAATTAATTATTCAATAAAATAGTATGTTTGTTTTAAAATCAATTAAAAAAAACGATAATCATGTTTTTTGACAGCAAAACTACTTTTTAATATAGAAATCAGTTTTCAAAGCAGATATACTATCAAGCCATATCCTATTTGAGGTGGACAAATATCTATGCTTTCTTCCACACCCAAGCAGTTCATGGTCATGCATTCTCTATATTTCTCATACTTCTAACCTTTCTCTCTTCCGTTAACATTTCATCAACTATCTCTTACGAGTACCACTCTTTTCTCCGTCTACTTATTTTCTCAATGTGGGCAAACCATCTCAAGATTCCTTTCTAATTCTACTTATAACACCCGTCTTTAAAAAGCTATCCTTTATCCAATCATTATTTACTTAATCAAATATGGGAATACCAGATATTCATATTCTACCGGATTATCACTATCTTTCAATGCCCATATTTCACTACTGTACATCAATTAACCTCGGAATTAATATATCACTGTGTGCAGTCATTTTTAAAGATTTTCCGATTGAATCATTAGCAAAAATCTTACAAAGGTTGCTGTTGACCTTATTACCAGCAACAACACGACTTCCAATATCGTTTTTATCTTATCAACTTTTAAAAAAATGCTCCTTCGATAGACATTCCAGAAAAATTCTTATCTTCAATTTTTTCTCAAACAGCTCTATACCTCAAGTTTTAGAAAGCTATTAAAATTCAATTTAAATTCAAACAAATACACAAACTTAAGCGACAAAAACTTTAAATTATATAACCTCGAGCCATTTAAAATTATGCAGAGAATTGTATTTTAAGTTCCACTAGAGAGAGCTTAATATTCAATTCTAAACAAATATATTTAGCCCTTGTATCAGACACAATGGCGGGAATCTCTCAATTTTCTCCATTTGAAATGTCTCCTTCCTCAGAGAGGGGTGTTTTTAGAAAAGAACAATACAATAAAATTACAGAAACGACAATATAATAAAATAACAGATACAACAGCGACAATGTGCTGCAATCAATGGAATGAAGGGGATGATAGAACAAAGGAGCTTCTAATGGCTGCAAAAATTAAAGCTGAATTTGCAGTATGAAAGCCTTGGAGGAAATAAAAGCGAGTACTTGTGGATTATTGGAAATCTGTTCAAGGGTTTGAATTTCTAATATAGTAGTTTCCCTTTATCAGAGGTTTCGCTTTTCACGGTTTCAATTACGGTCAACGGTGATTCGAAAATAATAAATGGAAAATTGCCACATATCATCAAAAGGTCAACTGTAGCCTAACGCTACTCCACAATTTCCGTACTTTTCATCTTATCGATATTATAAAAAGATAAAAGAGTGTGCAAAGCGATATTAGATCTAAAGCACTATAATATCTATCGAGAGAGAGAAAGAGAGAGAGAGAGAGAGAGAGAGAGAGAGAGAGAGAGACCACATTCACAACTATACGAGTATTATATTGTTTTAATTGTTATTTTTTTATAATAAGCTATTGCTTTTAATCAAATTTATACAAGGTTTCGATTTGATTTTTTGGAACCCTTCTTCTTCTTCTTCCTCTTATTTGAGGCATGTTGGCCTGTTATGGTCCTGCATCATTGTTTTCCTCTTGTGACGTCGACTGCCAGCTGTCTTTCCATCTTTTGGGAGGTCGTCCTGGAGGTCTGCTTGCTTGGGGGATACTGTCCCTGGCCATTCTTACGGCTCTTGGTCCCACCATTCTGGATACATGTTCGTTCCAGAACCTTCTTCTCTGTCGTCCCCATCTGACAATATCTTCTACTTTGCACTTCCTTCGGATTTTTGTGTTTCGTACTCTATCATGAAGGGTTTTGCCAGCGATACTCCTGAGTACCTTCATTTCGCTGGTTCGAAGGAGATTTTTGGTTCTGAAAGTGTCGGCTCTGGACTCTATGATGTATGTCATTATGGGGCGGACACAGGTCTTGTATATCCTCACCTTGATTTGGATATTCATATACTTGTTTTTCCAGGTAGTGTTTTTTAAACATCCGGAAATATTTTGGAACCCGATGTAAGAAAATTTTTAAATCTTTTTTATTCCACTAATTTTATTAATCCACGTGACGCGTGGTTCTACTTCATATCATTCCGCCTAAAGTAAGGAGGATAAAAGGCAAAATCATGTGGATTAAACGGAATTAAGGCCATTAGTGGAATGGCAAAGAAATGTACTCGTTTTATTAAGTATTAACAATTAATTTTATGTATAAGAATACAGTAAAAGTAAAAGAAAAAAAATATTATATAGTGTTCGGTACTATCCGCGATTTCAGGCATTCACTGGGGGTCATGGAATGTATCTCCCGTAGTTAACCTTTTCCTTCATGTGCTAAAAAAATCCGCGCGTTCTGGTGCTGTGTATTCAATGCACATGTAAAAATGAGCGATTTAAAATCGGAAAAATAAGAATATTCATATCCAATCGCTTAAGTTAATTAAATTTGAAGTCAAAAGTGATAATAATTTAAATGTAACTGCTAAAAACATGAAAAAAACATCGGCTGACGTTCACAAAACGGGCGAAGCGACCACCTCAAATGGATTCCCGAAAGCTATTGAAGCGAGAGAAGCGAGCGAACTGAGATTCTATTTCTTGCGTTCCCATATTCCGAAGTACAACGAGAGTGAGACGTGAATAGCGTCGCTTCTCCCCCACATAGCGGTTTTTTAGAATGAATATACCTACGTCACACGTTTGATTGTATTGGTGAATTTATTCCCAATTTTCACAAAATATCTCTGATGTGGCCGATAAATGCTAATTATTATTAATATTATTTTTTTCATTCAATGCGTAAATGTATTACGGATGAATACCTAAAATCTGAACCCAGTATTTATTATATTTATAGAGATATTTATGTTTTTAGAAACAATGTGTACTAGTTACACATCACAGGGAAGGAAGGGTTAAAGGAGGTCTACTGTACCATATCCATTCTCAAGTAAAAGCTTTTACTTTAGAGGTCTTCGATTGATACATGATTTAACTGTATGCATTAAAAATAGAAAGTTGAATGTTGATTTTACATTACAAAGACAACACTTTTGATTTGTTTGAAAAAAATAGAGAAAAAAATAGGTTTTCTTAATGACATTAATCCACTTAAAGTATACCTTGATGAATTTATTCAATATTATCATCGGAATCATACCATATCCATATTGGGGTAGGCAGAGAGACGAGATCTCCACTTTATTCCATTCCAGCTCACATTTATCACTTTGCCACATCTATACACCTCAGCATGCATATTATCTTATTGAGAAAAAATGTTACCTATGCTCTTTTATGATTTGATTAATTTGGTCATATTACGTTTTTCTTAATCTTCGCGTACCTTCTGTATTATTCGTGTGTTATTATTTTTATTTTAAATCCTTTTTTCTCCTCTCTTTCTGAATTTGATTAACATTCTCTACAATATTCTCGAACTTTCTATGCTACTCCAGAGTATTTTTGTAAATCTTTAATAATTCATTATTTCTACATCTCCAAACCATCTCAATGCTTTATTTTCCTACTTAAGCACTGTATATTTTTTATTCCACATTTCCTAATGTTTCCGTTACTTTATTACGCTTTCTTTGCTACGTTTTCACTTCTAGTGCATTGACTTTACTTTCATCAAATAATTTTTTTTCGAAGTTCAATTTATAAAATTTCATCAACTTGCACAATATTGTGACATTGGACAAGGTTCCATTGAACAAGCTCGGTGATATAGGAAGCTGCAAAACAATAGTAAACATGTATCTGTATCTATCCATTAATAAAAGTGGGTATCCATTAATAACATAACAATGAAATTTGAAATTAAGAGATATAAACAAACAATATTTTTTTTCTTCTTGTTTTTGTTTACCCATCGAGAGAGTTGTTCGACATTTTTTTTCATAGGTAATCCACCCAAACAGGAATGATTTGTGCCACCAAACTAAAGATTTTATGAAATTATACTCATATGTTATGAGTCAATATAATACAAACAATTTTTAAAAAATACAATTCTTGAAAAATTAAAGTTGCAACTGATTAAGCTTAAAATATTTAATAATCGATTTATAAATGGAAAAGTTACTCCAAGAAAGAAGAAACGCAACAATCATTGGATATTAATTAATAAATATAAAATTTTAACAGTTTTAAATTAACATTATTATTCTATTTCAGATATTACATCAAATACTTAAAAAATAAAATTAATTGACTTACAATATAGTTGGATTAAAATGTAGTCATTAAATAATTGAACGATTTTCTCTAATTACGTTTTAATTCAATGAACACAAAAGGTAAAGTACTCGAACCAACAGAAATCAAATGAAAATTCTGACGTAGAAATAATTTAAAGAAGATTCTTTAATTAAAACTTCAGCGATCTCCAAACGGAAGCTTGCGTTACATGATTTTTCCTCCTTTTTGAAGATAATACAGACATATTTTATGGCAAAATTATAATTTTTTTACCATTTTTAACGCCGTAAAACCGAGATAAAAAGACTCGTTTTTAATTTATCACCTGGAAATCAAACGGGAATTGAACTGTGCCGAAAATAGAAAGAATAACAATTTTAACATTTAAAAAAAATTAAAATGACTTATTTTTTAAAAATAAGCGTCAAACGAATGATTCATTATTTTTTTCTTTGAAGATTTTTTCCATTTATAGATCGATTGTGATTTATTTTTAAGTTTATTCAGAATTCAATCGAAAAAAAATGTTTCCTTTAATTTCTTTAATTGACGTTCTTATAATAGCATTTTTGACTTGAATATTTAAGTCAAAATACATTCTAGTGGAGGTCGATTGCCTATACCCGTCATAAATTAATCTTGATTCCATAAAATTTCAAATTTTATCGGTTCAGAGAATTACAAAATAAAATTAAATCTGCCGAGACCGTGGGAGAAATAAATAATTTAAGAGATAGAAAGACATTGAGAAATGTTTTCTAGGCCTGACCCTAAAGCAATATGGTGTGATGATATATGATATATATAAGTATAATATATTTTGTTAAATTATTCAATAGGGACATATTAATAAAGAGATTTATTTTTTATTTCGTTAATATAACTTTTTTTAATCTGACAAGCTTATTGCCACGTGGCAATCTCGTCTAACTAACCAGAAAGTTGTTTTGATGGGCCCTAAAGGAAAACCAGACTGGAATCCCACATTTATGTGCATTACTTTTGGTAAGTAAGTTATTCACGCATAATATTTCAGTGAAATTTTTTTTTTTTTAATTTGTCAGTTGGTGTTGCGACCTAATACAATATTCGTAGTTAGTATGCTTGTTTACCTTCCAGGCGTCGTGGACTTTATTCCCAGCAGACTGAGTTTCTGATTTTTTTTACTTTCAGGTATTTTTTAATCTCGGTATAGTTTTATACAAGCGCTCAGTTTCAAAACATATTTATTGATATATTCCTGACTTGTAAGTGTTTTAAATCGGGGTTTAATAGTTTAATACAAGCGTTTAGTTAGAAAACATATTTATTGATATATTCTTGACTTATAAGTGTTTTAAATCAGGGTTTAATAGTTTTATATAAGCGCTCAGTCTCAAAACATATTTATTGATATATTCTTGACTTGTAAGCGTTTTAAATCGGGGTTTAATAGTTTAATACAAACGTTCAGTTACATAACATATTTATTGGCATATTCTTAACTTGTAAGCGTTTTAAATCGGGGTTTAATAGTTTAATACAAGCGTTCAGTTACATAACATATTTATTGACATATTCTTGACTTGTAAGCGTTTAAAATCGGGGTTTAATAGTTTAATACAAACGTTCAGTTACATAACATATTTATTGACATATTCTTAACTTGTAAGTGTTTTAAATCGGGGTTTAATAGTTTAATACAAGCGTTCAGTTACATAACATATTTATTGACATATTCTTAACTTGTAAGTGTTTCAAATCGGGGTTTCATAAGTCTTTTGATTTTTTAATAATAGATGGGAAAAAATCAGTAGCAAAATATTAACAAATATTGAATATGTATTATATATGATTGTTTGAAATAATGGAATAATATTCGAATTATCCAAGAGCAATTAGAAAAATCAAAACAAATGTTGGATGAAAATGGATTAAAAATAAGCACATGCTAGGTGCACCAGATGCGGATATAGCAAAGAAACTCCAATCCGAGAACCTTCTAAGGATATATTTATTCAAATAACTTTGCTCAATCGTTATAAATTGGGAGGTGCTCCAGAACGTAAGAAGAGGTATTACAATTGGGTGGAACAAATGGAGAAAACGACGGGAGTTATATGTGACAGAAGGCTACCAATAAAGCTTATGAACAAGATCTACTCGTACTAGGCAATGATCGGACCCGCTATACTATGAGTACATGGAGTATGGGCTTCTAAGGAAAAAAGAGGAACAATTGCTTCATGTCGCAAAAATGCGTGTGCTACGATGGTTACTTGATTAGATAAGATCCAAAATAAACGAGTTCGTTGAACAATTAAAGTGACGCCAATAATAGATAAAGACCGGGAAGACGCAGAATTAGATCCAAAAAGAGACGATATAAGATGGTTGGAAGGATATGACGAGACTCGTAGTATCCCCGAGTGATTGATTGGCGAGATAGAGAGAAATGGAGGAAGAATGCCGAAATAGCCGACCCCAAATGGATGGAACATGGCAAGGGAAAATAAGGAGATAGGATTATTGGGAAATATCAACAATATGATCGATTTAATTTATGTATGTTAAACTATTGGACTGTATGCTTGTAAAATGTATGCAATAACTTCTGTAAATAACACCAATTTATTCTCAATCATTGTAATTTATTTTATGAAACACTGTTTATTCCACTTTTTGTAACGGTATAACCCTACCGGTTTCAAGGCTTTCACCTCATCTTTAGGGGAGCACAAACAAGACTCTCTCTGAAGATGAGGTGAAATCCTTGAAACGGTAGGGTTATACCGTTACAAAAAGTGGAATAAACAGTGTTTGATAAAATAAATTACAATGTCTTTAAACCTCCACAACGTTAATGCCTTAACTATAAACAATATATTCTCAATTATTAAATGGCCAGAAAATAATTCTGACGGGATAATCTAAGAACACGGTTTTAATAATGAGGAATAATATTTAAAAATGGTTTTTCTTCAAGCTTAAAGAAATGTTTAGATATGGAAAATGTTAATTAATGAATAAAAATGGTTTCTCTTCAAGCTTAAAGAAATGTTAAAATATGGAAAATGTTAATTAATGAATAAAAATGGTTTCTCTTCAAGCTTAAACAAATGTTTAGATATGGAAAATGTTAATTAATGAATAAAAATGGTTTCTCTTCAAGCTTAAAGAAATGTTTAAATATGGAAAATGTTAATTAATGAATAAAAATGGTTTCTCTTCAAGCTTAAATAAATGTTTAGATATGGAAAATGTTAATTAATGAATAAAAATGGTTTATCTTCAAGCTTAAAGAAATGTTTAGATATGGAAAATGTTAATTAATGAATAAAAAAACGGTTGTGTTCAAATTATTATCTTCATTTCATTCATAAAATTAAAATTAATCTTTCGTAATGTTTTGTTGATATTACAACTTAGCGGATTTATAACCATATCGCAATATCTTCCTAATAAGAAATAATTTTAAAGTGGTCTTAAATAAAAGCCAGACTCTTTTTAATAAAATTGGATACCAACGGGAATGGAACCCGTAACTCCCAAGTCAGAAGACAGGCATATTAGCAACCAGGCCACGATGGTCTTGATGTGTTAAGCATGGTAAAAAAAGGTTCGTAGTAGTGATTTGGACATGTTGAATGTATGGACACCGAAACGCTAATGAAACAAATCTACAATGCACACATGGGTGGGAGAGCAAAAACGAGTATAGTTAGACTAAATTAATGAAATTTTGATAGAATACATTATAAAGAGGAAGAAGAAACTGTATGAGAAGATGAATTAACGTAAATGAGGCGAAAGAATTATGTTCAGAAAGGAATGATTTGTGCTCTATCCTCACTGAGTACCCCAACAGGTACATGGTATGTTTGTTTTACAATATAGGCTTAAGGAAAAACAAATATTATTTTAAGCAATGGATAAAATATATATTTAATTCAAGAAGAAAGGTTTGCCTTTCACGTTTGCTTTAAAAATAAACAACCTAATCCCATTTTTTTTTTCAAAATCCATCGTTCATTTCCAACGTTTTTTTTTCACTTTTTCCTTTAAATCTTATTTGATTATCATCCTTTTTCAAAGAAGAACCAATTTCATCCCGAATTTATTCAACCACGCCAAATTCAGTCATTTTGTTCCCTTATTTTTGGAATTCCGTCTCACATTTTCTGGCTAACTGGCAAATGTAATTATGTGTAAACACAGGAAAATCGGGTGGAGTTACGGCAAATATAAAAATTTTGACACCATTTTCAATTTGCACGTAATTTAGTTTCAAGCATGACTTAGCCAGAGATGAGAATATATAAATCCAGTTTTGAAGGAAAATTAATCCTGTTTCGGTTCTAAGTAAGCTTTTTATAATAAACCTTAAGTCAGAGTATCATTTAGGATTATTTTTATACCTTTCTGGTTCATACCTGCTACGCAATAAAGGAATAAGATTTTTTTTATTAAACAATATTAACTTGCAAAATTTAATATGGGAATTAAATGTTATTTATAATAGTAAGTTTTGTGCCTTTTTCTAGCCTCTTTACATTATGTGGATTTAAGACTGATTTATCTACTTCCAAAATATCATTTTATATGAAAATATAACACACTACTCGTGCTAAAATTTTCTGTACAAAATTTATTTATTGCGCAATTAAATAGTGTCCAATGTCAACACTACTAAAATTAGCTGCATTTTATATTTTCCTCCTAATCATATAATCAAACAATATAAAATCAGTTGTAAATATTTGCCAAAGTAACAATAATCAATGTGTGTTGCGATGCACATGCTCACAATTGCGAAATTTTCGACAAGTTCAAAAACAGCAAGGGACTAATGAGAAAACCAAAGCTAAATAGGCTAAAAGGAAACGTGATTTTCAACAAATGCAACAATAACAAGATTGAAGAGGAAACAAGCAAGTGTCATGCTGAAGAAGCACAGCGAATGCGTGCCTTTAAACGTTTGGCATCATGTCCACTTTGACGAGAACAGTGGCTTGATGAATGTTGAATGGAAATTCTTCAATTCTTTCACTTCTGCAGCTGAGAGATATCCTGGCAAAACATTAAAATATTGCTGCCACAAAGGAATGATTCTTCTTGATGAAAATCCACTACAACGTAAGTTCCTTCAACTCACGATGAAGTTATTAAGAAATCCAGAATTTTCAGACATCCAACACTTGAAAACAATCATTGAATCTTAAAAATTTTCAGCAGTTTTTAAGGTTTAACCTCTCAGTTAAGCAATTTAATTTACATCCCCATGATTTCTCACGAGTTATAGCTAGTTGTCACTGTAATCAAATCATAATTTAATCAGATCAAGTAAATTGACGTGTCATTTAGATGATTTTGTGCATAAAATACATTTATTTAAAACCTAACCAGAAAGTAAAAAATAAACATTTACCGCAGAGCACATTCTTAGGCTAAGTGATATAATTGAAACAATTTTTTTTATTGTACCATTTGTAAAGTTTATTGAAAATATAATATGAAATGTGATGCTGGATTTTTTTTAGAAATCCCATGGTAAGTAAGACACTGCAATGCATATTTTCTGAAGAGCTGAGCGTTGCTAACAGATTGTAAACAATCAGCCAACAATGACAAAAGTTCTTTGAATACACTGGCGCGATGAGTGACAGTTTGGAAATGTTTACAACTACCGATAGCGTGGATCGATGACAAACAAGAGTTATTAATTGAATGACGCAGCAGGACTACCCTTAACTGCTACATTTCAAAGTATTGTTTATAGATAGACGGAGGGTGGCTATTGTGAGAGTCAGGTTTCTCAGGAACGAGCTATATGACTGGAAAGAAATTTTTTAACGAAATATGTGCAATTTATGTAAAACCGAATATATTGCCTATAGATATGTTTTTTGTTGTTGTTTAGAATAATTATTAGTTATCTAGAATACTTTCATGCCTGAGATACGATCCTTGACCTTCTGAGGTCTGTCGTATTGTGTACCAGTCGTCATCGTTGCTAGGCCCCGTAGTCGCGGATCCCTTTATCATTCCAGCGTCCATTCAGTTGAAAAGTGAAACTGTGCCGTAAAATAGTCTTCTATTTTTTTTCTTTTTCTCCTCTTTTGAGTGAGTAAACCATTGCATACCAGCAAACTCACCGCCCACACCGCTGTACCGGATCCGATGGCGCACCTGAGGCTAGACAATCGAAGCACACCGATATGTATTTTTTTACTTTTTTGAAAGCATAGACATGACCGAAGTCAAAGGTTTTATTATACCCCCGAATACCAGGCAAAAAAATGTAGCCTGTGTTATTCGAGGGAAATAGCACAGTGTGGGGTTCGAACTGGTAACGTTCTGCAAGAAAGTTCAGTATGTTACCGCGCGGCCATTCACCTCATAATATGTACGTGTATGTGTATAAGTTTGTATGTACTAATCCCTGATTATAATTTTATATGCATCATAAGAACAATTTAATGTGATTACAGTATAAACATTATACAGTCTAAAACTTTAGTATTCATGCGCAATCTAAATATTCATTTATATGCCGTTAATATTTTAATGGTTTAAATCGACCATACATTCTACAAATAAATATATAAACTAATTAATTAAGGGAGTAAAAAGGAAATTAAACCGAATGTCTGGAGTTATGCCTTCAATTTCCGTTAATTTCTCAAAGTAAACCATTGTGGTCTAAACAAACATCGAAGTCATTGCCTTCCAACGCACAAAGTCACAGAATTACATAAAGACTTTCTCACATACAGCAAACACGCTTCTTGAAGTGAGTTTAGAGAACCATATATGATGAGATTAAACCATAACACTTACTATAAATCTGACTTGCGGCGTTACTTGTTAACCCTTGGGATATATCGGTATAATATTTGAATTATGAAGTTGCTTCATTGTCACTTAAATTTCTGAGTTAACGTTATTAAGTTTGACCCCATAACTTGGCTAACTGCAATATCAAGTAATGTGGGTATATCAATATTATTAAATTTTGAGTGAAAAACTTTACTAGATAATAATTCAAAGATAATGTTTTAAGAAATAACAATTACATAAATAAAATATTAACAATTACATAAATAAAATATATAATAAGCTATAAGAAACTTATTTTTTCATTTAAATTTTTTGATTCATTTCTTAATAGCTCTAGAAAATTATTAATTTAAATATATTGTCTTGGCATATTCTTACTGTAAAATTCAGGCATAGAATGTTGATAATTAACCTTTACTCTTTATATCCCAACTATGAATGTGAAATTAATACATTCAAGTTTTTAGATTACATTCAAACAAATTAAAATTATTCTCCTGAACAACTGAAAATACGACGACCTCCGTGGCCTAGTTGATAAGACGCTTATCTCCCAACTCGAAGGTTGCGGTTCAAATCCCGCTAGAAAACAGATTATTTTAAAAACGATTCCAGTCTGGATTTCACTTAAGACCTCTTTAATAACTTTCTGGTTGGTTGGAAGATATTACCACATGCCAATAATCCTTCTAGGTTGTACTGTATACAACGAAAGTATAATGCAATACAACACTACTAGTTGCAGGCCATGAAATATTAACGGAAGTAAAACAAATTCTACATTTTTGAAATACCGAATGGAGCAAGATCAGCTTAAAGTTTTTTGGGTTCATTAATGTTTCAAGTTTAAAATAAAAAAGGTACATCTTGATTGATGAATTATTTGATTCTCGAAAATCTCTTTATACACAATGTTTTGTGTATAAACATTACTGTTGTTCAATTTAAATCGTTGATAAAGTTTTCCTTGAAGACTCGTTTCAAATATATTGACTTTAATGTTTTCGCGTTTCCGACATCGTGAAAAAGCCACATATAATTGTCTGCATTAAAAAAAAGAGCATAAGATTAATAAACACAAGTAATTATAAGGTTCAATATAATAGGAAATAAATAAATTATTTAATGAATTACAATTCAAAATATATTGGCATCGTCCCCTTTAACACTGATTCAAAAATTGTTAGCTAGGTATTTAAAATTCGTTCAGTATAGTTTCGATCTGTTCATTTATCACGGACCCACCGAGATTCAAATTTCAAAGTATTCCTCTCTCGCTCTCTTGTATTCAAAATTCAATTCTCGTATTCTTTCTTTCGCGACAACCGTTGTACGGGTTTTTGCCTATTTATACAACACTATAAGATGAACAATGTAGTATTTCAAGAATCTAACACATTATTAAAACTCACCCAAACAAAAAAAATCAATTGCTAGGAATGGCGAGGAACCATGTCAACAACAGGCCACCCTGAAGAAAGAGGATCGCAAAGTCGACCACACGTTATGGGAAAGAACTAGTAGGAAGGTGACCTACACCCTACACGTGCAATTAATTTTACTTTTGAATAATTTGTTTCGATCATAGTGATTCTTTGTGAGGCTTTGAATACAATACAGTTGAAATTAGAAATTCATTGTTAGAAAGGATAGGAAGTAAAAATGATCGATTATTGCATTGGAATAACATTTAACATAAAATAAACTTTTCAAAATTTATATGGACTTTCATTTAGATTTTTTTATTATATCATAAAACTCCTTGTGCGAAGCTAAAGAAGGCCAATCACTTCTCTCCGCCTAGTTAGGTCAACTACAAGCAGCTTTACCTTGTCCCAGGTAATATCAGCCTCTAAGAGCTTTGTCGAATTCTGTTTTGAGAACAGGCCTGAGGCAAAAGGATTTAGGCAGTATTGGTAGGACATCTAACTTTTGAACCCCTTTGTTTTGCGCGGCGCAAAAATCTGTCTGTTTCTGAGGCTTTTACAGATTTTAGGTTTTACAAACATATTCAAAATATATTTGTTCAATAGTAAACAATTAGTTCTAAGAGTTACATTTGTTAGGTTCACACGATTTCATGTTACTGAATGTGGCTTCTGTTATAGTATTAGGAACTACTAGTTTATTTAGGAAGCCTCGATTTTCCATTATAAACACACACAAGAACTTATTTTCTATCCTTTCCATTGCATTGTCTGAAGTTTTAGTTGTATATTGCGGTCTTGACAAAATTTATTGTGTCGCACGTTCGTTTTGCCTGCAGGGTTTTTGAGGTCAGCACACACGAAACATTGGTGCACCCAAGAACAAGTTAAATGTTTTGTATTTGTAGTTTAGGCGTCATAATAATGTCTGATATTAAATTTATTATATATGTTATTCACCACACCAATTCTAAAGTATATAACGTTATCAAAGAACATCTGTGCAAAAAGTTCACTTAAGAAGTTATCTGAAAGATTTCATGCCATTAGCTCGACGAAATCTCAACGTTTGAATAAGTCAGGGTAGAGATCAATCCACTCTCCATACTGTGTGAGGGTATAAGGTAATGACATGAATATATATATGAATGGCGTTTTGGTAAAGAGGTATATGCCATCAATTACTTATTTGTCAGGAGAACCAAATGAAGTTTTGCAACACTTGTATTCCTGAAATACAGACCTAAGGTACATAAATAATTTATGTATTCAAAGTTTACCTTTAAAATTTATCTGAGGTCCGCGCTTCAGGAATACAAGTGCTGCAAAACCTCATTTGGTTCTCCTGACAAATAAGTAATTGATGACATATATAGAACCTCTTTACCAAAACGCCATTCATATATACGAGTACAAAAAAAATTACCTTAATCTTTAATATGGTTCAAATTAAAATATTAGGTTATTTCTCATTCACATTCGATTAATATTAACAATTATTTCGAGTGTTTTTTTTTATTAAACGGTAACACGAAGAATAACATTTTTTTAAATTTATTAATGTTTTATTTAGAAATGATTTCTTTAACACGTTTCTGATTGGTTGGAAAATATTTCCACATGGCAATAAATAAGTATTTTATACAATGAAAGTGTAGTTCAGCAATACAACCTATAATTTAACTCATTCCCAACCGAATCCAAGAAAAAATCCTTCTTTAACAAAATCATGTATTTTTTTTTTCAATCCCTTCTTTAACAAAATCATGTATTTTTTTTTCAATCCCTATTTTGTTTTGGAATCTCTTTATTTTGTATATATTGATCTAACGCTAATAAAAGGGGTAGTTGCTCGGAAAAATGTCTTGAAATATGAAAGATGAGATAAAGTTTCCCATTTCAAAGCACACTATTTTTCTCAAGTGATTTTGTGACGCGGAAACTTGTGCTGTGTGTTGTATGTATGCCAATTTCTCTCCATTGACCCGTTTGCAAAGAATCAATGTCTTGACAATTGACGTATAAGTAAACAAACTGTTTCGTAACTCACACAATAAAAGTCAGAGAAAGTTTCAGACATATTATATTTGATTTTCAACAGCGATATCAACATTCATCGTTATCAACTTGATAAGTTTCAAATGTTTTTCGGAGTTGTTGCCTTGTTGAGTTGGTTTGAATGTTTACCGGATATCCAGCATTATTATTAACCTTTCATTCCCTGTGTTGGGTATCTTCTACACGTTGCTTCTAATAACCATCAATATCTCTATAAATATTATAAATACAAGGTTAAGATTTTAGGTATTCCTCCATAATAGATTTACGCATTGATTTAAAAAATAATATTCATAATAATCAGAATTTATCGACTACATCGTAGGTGTTTTGTAAAGATCGAAAACAAATTCGCATTTAAACGCTGCGAGTGCCTCGTTTTGACGATAGGTGAAGAGTATGCGGGAAGCGCGACACTATATTCGCATCTCACTCTTGCATACTCCACTGAATTGCGAGGAGCTCAATTGTCTCAATCGTCACAAACGTAAGCCACGCCGGGGTACCGCTCCGCGCCGCAGTATCTTCTGGACTTGCAAATAGATTAGACGTACGCCCGTTCCGTGAGCGTTGCCAGATGGTTTTATTAATGTTTTCAGCAAATAAATCTCAATTATTATTAGGTGTACAAATAAGTTTCCGCCGTTTTTTATCAAAAATTGGGCATTTATTGTGAAAGAACGGAACCTCATGTTTTATTCCAAGTATTGCCCATCGCTTGCCACTACCTTTTCCCATCTTTCTGGCAGCATACGGATACCGTGTCGGTCATCATCATCATCTTTTGAGGCTATCCACGAATCGACCCAATTTTTAGTATCTTCACATGATGTGAAGTGCTGCTCAGACAGGTCATGCGTCATCGATCGAAACAAGTGGTAATCAGAAGGAGCAATGTCTGGTGAATACAGCGGGTGGGGTAAAACTTCTCAATTGAGTGTTTCCAAATAGGTTTTGACCGGTGCCGCAACATGTGGACTAGCATTATCATGCAGGAGAATAATTTTGTCGTGTCTGGTGTAGTAGTGGGCGCGCTTTTCCTCGAGTGCTCGACTCAATCTCATCAATTATGTTCGGTAGACAGCCCCAGCAATGGTTTCATTCGGTTTGAGCAACTCATAATACACGACACCAAGCTGATCCCACCAAATACACAACAAGAGTTTTTTTCCATGAATATTTGGCTTAGCCGTAGATGTTGAAGCATGACCAGGGGATCCCCATGATTTCTTCCTTTTTGGATTATCATAATGGATGCATTTTTCATCACCAGTGACTATATGGTGCAGAAAACCCTTTCGTTTATGCCTGGCAAGCAGCATTTCACATGTGGAAAATTGGCATTCAAAGTTTCTCCGTGTCAGTTCATATGAATCCCAATTTCTTTGTTTTTGAATCATTCCCAATGATTTCAACCCATGTGAAATTGCTTGTTGAGTCACTCCTAATGTAAGTGCAAGTTCTTCTTGCGTTTGGCACGAATCTTGATCCAATAATACTTCCAATTCCGCGTCTTCGTACACTTTCGGCCTTCCGCTACGTTCTTTGTCTTCGATGTCAAATTCACCGTTCTTAAACTTTTGAAACCACTCACGACAACTTCTCTCACTTAAGGCAGCCTCACCATATGCTTCTACAAGCAATCGATGCGCCTCAGCTGCAGATTTCTTCAAATTGAAGAAGTAAATCAAAAGTTCCCGCAAATGACGCTTATTCGGCTCAAAACTTGACATTTTCGAACACAAAAAAATATGTTATACTGATAAAAATTCACTAATATTTCAAGGTCATGTTGTTGACAGATGTCCAACCTTACGATAATGACATTTTACATCTGAAAATTTTAACCATAACTTACTGGTGGCGCCAACTTTTGTCAAACGGCGGTGACTTATTTGTACACCCAATATAATTTTTAACTTCAATTATAATTAATTAAGGGGATTATCTATGAATGTTCTTATTTTTCCGATTTAAAATCGCTAATTTTTGATCGCGTACTCACTACCCAACACCGGAGCACGCGTTTCAATTTTAACACCGTAAGGGAAGGGTTAAGTAATGGTTTTTTTATGATCACTCTAAGCCCAAACGTTGGTCATAATCTAAGACAATTCAACAACCCCGAAAAACATTTTAAATTAAGGGAAAATATACATCATATTTAACATGATGAATAATCTCCCTTACATTTAAGATCTTACTGTGATTCATCTACAGAATAAAAAATAAACCATTTTTCAGTGCACTTTGACTTATGACCTGTTTCCTAGTCATGTTACTCATAACTGAGCATCTTGGTTCCCTTATAAATCTGGAACTGTGATGATGGTTTTTCTCCACTCCGTTCGGTCTTAGACATGATGAGTGAAACACTTAATGAAGATATAGTCGACTCATTGATTTGATTTATCCACCTCGCTGCAGACCGTCTTCTTAGTCACTGCCCTTCAACAGTTTGTGTCACTACTAACTTTTCTAAACTGTCCTCATCTCTATTACATATTCCATATATGACAATATTTTTATACTGCATATTGTTGATAGCCTTTTCTTGACCTGAAGGTTCTAGGGGATAGCTTTATTGGTATATCTTATAGTCTATGAAATGTGAACCATTCATGAACACAACATTTTGAAAACATCTAACAAATCTATTTTCTTTTTTCTCAGCGTCCATGTTTCCACTCTATAAAGTGCTATGGAGTAAACCCGAGTTCTACTCACACTAATTTTGGTGCTAAGAAATATAAACTTTTTTTTTTCATATCTTCATGAGTTTGGCTATTGCGTATTATGTCAAATCTGATTTACAACCTTCATTTTTTGAGATAAGTATCCCTAGGTAGATACATTTTTCTACCTCTGCACACGTGACCCAAAACTTGAACAATTTGAGGCTGACAAAGATAGTTCCAATTGAAATAATATTCGAGAAAACGAACGTTTACCGAAAATAAAGTACTCGTATATTCTGATAGGCATTTGCCGTTGTTGATCATGTGGCATGGAGTGGTCTACCTTTTAATGTTAGATATATGCGTGGCGTGTGCAGTTTTTGTAAGCAATTGACTTCCCTTTTTGGGAGGTCCTATCAAAATGCACGATAGTATGTGAACACTTCACTCATACAGTATACTACATCTAAAACCAAACGTGTAACTATCATATTACAAATGTGTAACTATCATATGACCAATGTGTAACTATCATATAACAAATGTGTAACTATCATATTACATATATTATTTATAGTTAAGGCATTAACATTGTGGAGATTTAAAGATATTGTTATTTGTTTTATCAAACACTGTTTATTCCACTTTTTGTAACGGTACAACCCTACCGGTTTCAAGGCTTTCACCGCATTTTCAGGGGAGCACAAACAAGATTTATTAAAATGTGTAACTATCATACTACAAATGTATAACTATCATATGACAAATGTGTAACTATCATATGACAAATGTGTAACTATCATATTACAAATGTATAACTATCATATGAAAAATGTGTAACTATCATATGACAAATGTGTAACTATCATATGACAAATGTGTAACTATCATATTACAAATGTAAAACTATCATATGACAAATGTGTAACTATCATATGACAAATGTGTAACTATCATATGACAAATGTGTAACTATCATATTACAAAGGTTTCTTTATAGTTCGTCTTTCCATGGGAAGTTTTCTGCGACTTTTTTAACAAATATATTTTTCTTAATATATGCAAATATGAGGAAATACATCATATAATAGCCGCAGACACTAACATCCTATTTTTAGACTCAATTTATAGATATTTATTGTGTAATATTTATAATCTGTCATTAACAATGGGCTCGAATCCCGAGCGTAACGGCGCTTAATAAATGGCGCTTTATTGATTGCGCTTTTATTATTAAAAATCATCAAAAGATTGAATATTACGCAAGAATAAGTATTTAAGTCACAATTCAAATTAAAACTTGTGAGCTGCAAATTAAAACGTACTAAAATTATTTAAAGAAAGGAACTCTTATATTAAACGGAAACCATTCTTTTGATTATGAAATATATTTTTTCCCCGGTTTTATATATTACTTTCATGTTTCAATATTTGAGCTCTCTGATCCTTATTTCAATATTCAGGACAGCCTTCGAGAGTTATGGATAACACAAGGATTATAATATCGTAAGATCGGTGTATATATAATCGTATTAATTCACATATATATTCCTCGAGTTAATTAAGTTCGCTTCAGATTACACGCTAGCTTCTAAGATATTGAGGTTGTTATTAGTCAGTCGTTCGGTTTAATAAAAAGGACCCTTGGGGAAATATTACGAAGAATATTGCATTGACAGTTTTCTTTCGATAATCAATAAACGCGTGTGATCTTGCTGTTTTTTGTAAGTTTAAAATTTTGTGGTTGAAAATCTTTTTGTAAATCTCAATTCATGAATTTATTTATTCATTTTACACTTCACTGTAAATACAATATGGTGGGTTTTTGCCACGCGGCAATATCTTCTAACCAAGCATGCAAAAGTAAATAAAGCAAGTTACATGGTCGCAAAAAACATTCACAAATTATTCATATTTATGAAATTTATGGGCATAAACATATAGTATTAAATTAAAAGTGAGATATCATCAATCAAAGGAAAAGGAAAAAAATCAGGAATTAAACATTATGTACTGACTAGAAATTAAGTGTTTATTTCCAGTTGTTTCTTAATGCATGACAATAACGGAGTGAGTCTAACATTGGTTTATAACTGGTTCCAGAGTTTTACTGGATGGACAGTAAAGGATGACGTAAAATAAGAAAACCAATGAACTGGGAAGGTCAATAAATAATCTCTATCTGAGAGCAAGTCCATGATCGAAAATTTTCGCCGAGATAAGAGAGGACAGCGGGGCAGTTAAGGATATTATACAACATAAATATTACGTGAATTTGGCGTCTATTTTTCACGTTCAACGAGTTCAGCGCCTTCTGGTGTGAAGTGATGTGATCGTACTTTCTCAGGTGCATGAATGTTAAAGAAAGATAATTTCAATGTAAAATTATCGAAACATATTGTATTGTATTACACTTTGTTGTATACAATACAACATGGTGAGTTTATTACGGTGTGGCCATCTCTCCTAACCAAAGAGAAATATATTAAAAAGACTTAAGTAAAAATCAAACTTGAAAATGTGTTTTAAACGTGGGTACCTACGGCAATTAAACCTATAACCCCCAAATCGCAGACAGGCGTCTTGCCAACTAGGTCATTGAGGTAATAATTTAGATTTTAATGATATCGATTGTTTTTATTTTGTCTAATATGGCATCTTTCGTATTGTGTTTTACGTTTAATTATATACACTAGTGTGTTAATTATTTTTCAAATAGGATAATATGTGTTGGCATGTAGTAAATAAATATATAAACCACGTCTACACGTACATTGAAATAAATCTTAATATGTTACCCTGATTCTCCACAAATAGGATAACATGTGTTGGCATGTAGTAAATAAATATAAAAACCACGTCTATACGTACATTGAAATAAATCTTAATATGTTACCCTGATTCTCCACAAATAGGATAACATGTGTTGGCATGTAGTAAATAAACATATAAACCACGTCTATACGTACATTGAAATAAATCTTAATATGTTACCCTGATTCTCCACAAATAGGATAACATGTGTTGGCATGTAGTAAATAAATATATAAACCACGTCTATACGTACATTGAAATAAATCTTAATATGTTACCCTGAATCTCCACAAAAAAAATGTTTTCAATAAAGCAGGTATTTTTAATACAAGATGCCCAACAAATTAAATGGCTACGCTATCTCAGTCATGGAATAATAATGGATTAAGGAAAACTTTGCAAAAGCATGATCTTTTGTGAAATAATTGACGCTTAAAGAAACTATGGACGCCATAAACTTGCATTTAAGGACAAATGCAGAAGATATATCTCGTCGTTTGATCTAAATCTCCTTCACATACATGTATATGTTAAGGCAATGTCAAAGAAAATACATTTAACAGAGAAGCAATCAAACGGTCTGGATTAAATCCATTACATTCTCCCAACCAAGATACCCTCCTACAGTTAAGAGGGCAAGCCCAGCCGCAAGGATGTCAGATGTTTTTTTCTGTACACATCCTTGAACATATAAACCATAATAAAAAAATCTAATAAACAAGTGGTTATTTATTCATCGTTAACAATATAAATGCATATACGAGTGCACACACAACCTCAGAATTACTGTCAGCGAGAAGAGAAAAAAGCAAATAATAGTCCAAATATGTACCATTTAGAAGGTGATGTTTGAGAAAATTGTTAAGAATACATATACTCGTACATATACGAGTACACATACAGCCCCAGATTTACTGTCAGCGAGAAGAGAAAAAAGGAAATAATAGTCCAAATATAGACAAAAAGCCATGTACCATTTAGAAGGTGATGTTTGAGAAAATTGTTAAGAATACATATACTCGTACATATACGAGTACACATACAGCCTCAGATTTACTGTCAGCGAGAAGAGAAAAAAGGAAATAATAGTCCAAATCTAGACAATAAAACCATGTACCATTTAGAAGGTGATGTTTTAGAAAATTGTTAACAACATAAATGCATATACGAGTACATACACAACCTCAGATTTACTGACAACAAGAAGAGAAAAAAGCAAATAATAGTACAAATCTAGACAATAAAACCATGTACCATTTAGAAGGTGATGTTTCAGAAAATTGTTAACAATATACATATACGAGTACACATAAAGCCTCAGATTTAGAAGAGAAAAAAAACAAATAATCGTACAAATCTAGACAATAAAACCATGTATCATTTAGAAGGTGATGTTCCAGAAAATTCTTGTAATGTTTTTAATATGTTTCACATGAGAATTGATGACCACGTTTTTTTATTATAAAACTGATCAAATCGCGAAACCATATCTATATAGACAATCGTGATTTTGGGCAATAAACACGGTCCATGTTCAATAATTCCTCTTATTGCAAAATAAATCAAAAAATAAAATTTGAAAATGTCGACTTGTTTATGGCGAAATTATAATTTAAATGCCCATTTTCGCGATTCAACGGCGCTAATTTAAATCTGTACGAGTATGTGTTATTTTTTATTATGACACTCGGGGGAAATAATATTTAAGTGGATACAAAAATTTACATACGCGAATGTGAAATATTTTTGGTAAATGTTTTATGATTTGAATGAAGTGCGTTGCTTAATGTTTTCATAAGATTGCATAATAGATTTTTTTTCTTGGTAAGAACAGCAAATTGTATAATAAAAAAACTTAAAGAAAATTTTTAATTTTCTGCGCTCTATGAAATATTGTTTTCCAAGTTTTTTTAGAGCAAAACAGACATTACAAATTTTACGCGATATTGTAAAATTCGTTTAATTTACTGCAATAAGACCAAATAAATATTTATAAAGGCATTATCATCATGAACGTGTAGCAATAGGAAACAAATTAAACGGGACACAAAAAAATATACACAATACTCGAACTGGAGAGTACGAGTATTGTGTATATTTTTTTGTGTCCCGTATTTGTGTCTCGTATCAATATGTGCTACGATGATAGTCTACAACAGTATTTTAAAACCATCTTTGGTATGAAATATGGACGTAGAAAAATACTGAAAAAAGTCGGATAAATGCGTGCCCTTAAAAATATACGAAAAAATATTATGTAAACCTTTTATCATTCATTATTTACATGTAATTGGACCATCTTAATGCTCTTTTCTTCATCTTAAGCACTCATTATCTTTCAATTGGCATTATTTTTCATTTCTTCGTTTCTTATTGTTTAAAACTTATATCAGTTTTATCACATGTTCTATGCAATCCTTTTATTTCTACTACGTAGGAATTGAACCCAAATCCTCATGTTGCTTACAAAACTCGCTGAGTATTGGAGCACGGACGTGGACATTAAAATGCATTTAACAGGTCCACTCAGATTCACACATGAATATATTATTTAAGAAAATAATTATAACTTTTATACAACATTTTGCAGGTTCACGCGCCTTTAAAAACTACTGAATTGCAGTTACCATATTAAACCATTTATTATGTTTTAAACTTATCAATTTTATACTGCAAATGTTGAGAAATTAATGGAAATATGATGTACATATGTTTCAACTTAAGTATTAATAGAGATATGGTGTAGATATGTTTCAACTTAACCCTCCGATTACTGACAAGGTCCCTGTGGACGTTTTCGATTTTGTTTGCTCATAACTTTCTTTTTGTATGTTTTAGAAATGGGATGCTGCATGTATTCCAAAAAACATGTTGAAGCGATTAAAACCAGTTTCGAAGCGGTACGATCAATCGTTTGTATTTTATTATGGTTTGAAAACATTTAGTACGGCAATCAGGTACAAGATCCTTAGGGACCTTATACCTGACTTGTACCATTATTGAAAGAAATCGTAAATCAATTGTGTTTGCCGTGCCGAAGAAGAATAAATAGGTCCTGCTGTTGTATACAATGCATTATAGTTGTTCGGTAGATAGTGAAACCGATAAGCGAAAGCCAATGGCCATTCTGGACTACAATGCCCATAAATCTGGGGTGGACACAATGGATCAGACGTTTGACACTTATTCATGCAAATGTTCAACAAATCGTTGGTCTATTCTACAACATTATAGATATTGCTGCATTGGCCGCATTCGTAATTTACCATGAGATTAAGCCTGTTCAAAAAACAGACAAGTGACGTTCGTTGTCGCAATTGTTGACAAAACAATTAGCAATTGCAAATAGAAAAAAACGAACCACCAATACACGCATAATGTGCTATCCCAAAATTCGAAATTCTATGGAAGCATTTGATGCAGGGCTGTGGAGTCGGATGAAAATTTACCGACTCCGACTCCGACTCCGGCTCCGGCTTTATTTTATACTCCGACTCCGACTCCGACTCCGACTCCGACTCCGACTCCGACTCCGACTCCGACTCCGACTCCGACTCCGACTCCTACTCTTGACTCTGACTTCAATTTTTATTTTATTTTATAATTTACTGCGTCTACCTAATGTATTTATATTGACTTATTAATAATGGATACAGGTATAAATAAAAAATTAATTATATTCGTACACAAATGAAACAATTTAATAAAAAAATATATAAACAATACGCATTAAGCAATATCTTCACACAAAAATAATATTAAAAATATATATTAATATTTAAAAAAATAATTAAATAAAACTTTTAAAATAATTAGAAAAACAACACAGGTAGGTATTAAAAAAAATAAGAAAACACTTTAAAATAAAAAGGTTGCTTCATTTGTTTTCATACGTTAACTAAATCTTATTTATATTGTTTATTATTATTTTGATTCAATATTGAATAGAACACAAGATAAGATTTTTGAAAGTAAATATACGAGAACTTTATATAAATCTTATTTCCTATTCGTGGTCTAAATGGAATTAGATCTCAAAAAAAGAATTGCTTCTATTAAGTCAGGATTTATGGAAGCTCTTAAATTTGATTTAATCATTTTAAGCGCGGAAAATAGTATCAGGCATGAAACGATGAGAGGTTAACTGGTTAACACATACCGTAACGTTATGCATTAAAGAAAATGTTAAAATAATTAAACGGAGTCGGAGTCGGTCGATTTTTTCCGACTCCGACTCCACCTAAAATGTTCCGACTCCACGACTCCGGCTCCGACTCCGACTCCACAGCCCTGATTTGATGTAAAGGTAAAGTTGAAATTAAATATTGAAACGCACACAAAAAAGAAATAGTAACTTTTAATTTTTTTATCTTTTCCGGTAGAAGCAAGACCAGCACCAGGAGCTACACCTTCATTTGCACCCGTACGAATCGGCCATCATGCCAGTTATGTCTTGCGCAGAAAGGACGCCAGCGCAAAACCAGATCATATTGCTTTATCTGTAATAAAGCGGTTTGTGCTGAGCATTCAGCATTATTGTATCGGTGCGATACCTGCATTCTTGCGTTAGCTGATCATGAATAAGCAGCACAATAAAACATTTATATACTGATAATACCATACAATTTTTTGAAGGTCCCAGAGACCTTGTCCCTTTTATAACGCCGCCGGCACTGTCACCGATCGGAGGCTTAAGTATTGATAGAGATATGATGTAGACATGTTTCAGCTTAAGTATTAATAGAGACATGATGTGGATATATTTCAACTTAACTTAAACCGCGGCAACTCACCTTAAAGGAAAATATTTCTCGAATGTTTTGAATAAATCAGAAAATATGCAGATTGAAAGAAGATACAGTGTTTAAGATAAACAAAGGTGTATTAAAGTGATTAAGCCACATAGAATAGATGATGAAAGAAGTACAAAAATAATGTATACAAGTAGTATAGAAGACACAAGAAATTTAGAAAGATAAATATATAGGACGATCAAATTAAAGAGAGAAGAGTAAAAATACTTTTTAATGCATGACGAGGTGTACGGACGTGGCAGAGGCGGAAGATGTTTGATAGGATAAACTAACGTCGAGATCTGCTCTCTCCAGCCACCCTTAAAAGAACATAGCGTGGTGACGATGGATGTTTCTTGAAATGTGCTATAGTCGTTTGTAGGGTAGATTTTTTATGAAATACACATATAATTTTTCAATGATTAAAGATAAGTGTGAACTTATAAAATATACATATAATTTAGCAATGATTAAAGATAAATGTGAACTTAAGAAATACCCAAATGGTTTTATAATTTCAGTCATTTTCAAATCGGTATTTTTTAACCAGCGAATTTTAAAAACACGGTTATAAAATATTTGGTTATTGGTCATTATAATGGCTAATTCATTATAGCACAAAATAAAAAAAAATGGATAAAATTACACCTGAAATTGTGTAACACGAGTTTTTACCTCACTCCGCGAAAATTTTACATCCAGGTCAAATTAACATTTAATTGCATTTAAAATCTCGTTAGGCCGTGACACCCCGTTAAGGGATGAGCCGATAAACAAAATGATATTTTTAGCACAATTACCAAGTTTCCTGGAGGGTGAACCAAACATTCGGAGGTTTAATGGACATCGCTTACCCCCAAGTGTGGGTCAGTTGCGGTTAGCAAAGTTCGCAGTTTAATTTTCGTCCGAATGCTAATGTGTTGGAGTGAAATGATTAACGAAACGCTTTGGAGAAATGTAAAATGGGAGATATTTATGTGTGACTTAGAACCGCAAATTGTAGCTTAGTCATGCATGGATGGATACTGAACATTCTAACTTATTCAACCAAGTAAGGAAAGGAATGGGTATTATCATAGTCTCTTTCGAAGTCAAAGGAGTAGAGATAATTGTTTTATAGTGCTCTTGAAGAAATTAAAAGATTTAATTATTACTCCAGCACTTCAGAGAAGTAAAGTGTTCCAAGGATGAAAGATTGCGAGGACGTTTAATTTGAATTTCGAAACTACTAACTTTCGTCTAAAAATGAAGTTTTTGAAACTTTCGATATTGTAATTTGTTTTTATCAAACACTGTTTATTCCTTTTTTACAATGGTATAACCCTACCGGTTTCAAGGTTTTTACCTCATCATCAGAGGAACACAAACAAGTCTTATTTGTGCTCCCCTGATGATGAGGCGAAAGCCTTGAAACCGGTATGGTTATACCGTTACAAAAAGTTGAATAAACAGTGTTTGATAAAACAAATTACAATAAATTACAATTATTGCCAATTTGGTTCCAATATTATTTTCGACATCTAGCTTTACAACGAAATTCTTACATAATATTTTTTGTAAGGGATTGATTTGGATGCAGAGGTACACAGAAAGTGTTCAATGAGTGTAAATCTGAAGAAAAAAAAAACAATACTATAACTAGATATGGATGCAGAGGTACACAGAAAGTGTTCAATTAGTGTAAATCTGAAGAAAAACAACAATACTACAACTAGATATGGATGCAGAGGTACACAGAAGGTGTTCAATTAGTGTAAATCTGAAGAAAAAAAAACAATACTACAACTAGATATGGATGCAGAGGTACACATAAAGTGTTCAATTGGTGTAAATCTGAAGAAAAAAAAAACAATACTACAACTAGATATGGATGCAGAGGTACACAGAAAGTGTTCAATTAGTGTAAATCTGAAGAAAAAAAAACAATACTACAACTAGATATGGATGCAGAGGTACACAGAAGGTGTTCAATTAGTGTAAATCTGAAGAAAAAAAAACAATACTACAACTAGATATGGATGCAGAGGTACACAGAAGGTGTTCAATTAGTGTAAATCTGAAGAAAAAAAACAATACTACAACTAGATATGGATGCAGAGGTACACAGAAAGTGTTCAATTAGTGTAAATCTGAAGAAATAAAAACATTACAACAACTAGATATGGACGCAGAGGTACACAGAAGGCGTTCAATTAATGTAAATCTGAAGAAGAAAAAAAAACAATACTACAACTAGATATGGATGCAGAGGTGCACAGAAGGTGTTCAATTAGTGTAAATCTGAAGAAAAAAAAACAATACTACAACTAAATATGGATGCAGAGGTACACAGAAAGTGTTCAATTAGTGTAAATCTGAAGAAATAAAAACATTACTACAACTAGATATGGATGCAGAGGTACACAGGAGGTGTTCAATTAATGTAAATCTGAAGAAGAAAAAAAAACAATACTACAACTAGATATGGATGCAGAGGTACACAGAAGGTGTTCAATTAGTGTAAATCTGAAGAAAAAACAACAATACTACAACTAGATATGAAATGAAAACATGTGTTGATCCAAAGAAACAAAATGTATTTGTGTGGTAATATAATTACTAAAATCCTAAGTTATTAATTCGCAAATGTATTTGTACGGTAATAAAAACAAACATAATTCGTCATATATGACCGCGTGCCACACATAAGAGAGCCGCGGGCCGTGGGTTGGCCAATCCTGTTTTAAAACAACTGAATATGTCAACTTTTATTCGATTGTTCCTTGGTCTACGCAATCGTGCTAGTAACAAACAAAGATAATAACTTGTGATATGAACCCCCTCTTTGAAGACCATGTTAACACGAAACAATCTGTCTAGAATATTTATGGTATATGAGTTGAAACTATTTTATTGTTGAGGAGTCCCCGTAGAAATATCGCATCAAACATGACGCGTCTCTCTTGAAGAGAGGCTATTTTCAGTGGGCCATAATATTGTATTACAATGGTCATTTTGAAAGCCATGAATCTCAGAATTTTGTTCTGAACTATCACCAAACCTCGCATGTGCACACCATTGTGTGATGACCACACAACTCCATCAACTGCGAAAAATATTCCAATAAACTTTCAACAAGGGATCTATATAATTTTGTAAGAGCTGTTACACTTGAAAATTTAGCGCTGTCACTTTTTGTGTTTCTTATAATGAAATCGAGCGTTGGATGATTTTTTAAAATAACATTGTCAATATTATTAGCCAAAGTGAGTTGTGAGTCCAAAGTTACTCTCAGGTATTTGATTTCAAAGACCCTGCTCAATGGCATGCTGTTGATACTGTAGACGTAAATATCTAGAGCCTTTTTGCGTATTCAAGTTATGTTCATATATTTACTTGTATTGAGAGATACCATCTAAAATTACTAGTCTTGGAGATATTTTATGTATTCTGCTATCACACACTTTTAATTCATCCGCATAGAGGAATAACTCGACGATTTATAACCTTAATTAAATAAATATCATATTTAAATACCTTGAACAATAGAAGATAAAGATGTGATCCTTGTGGAACTCCGAATATCCCCCAGGAAATTAGGAACAAAAAATCATTCACCTTCCCCAGCAACTTTATCGCACATGTAATTTACAACAAATTTTATAAGAGATCCAAAAATTGCAACAGCCTAGAAAATAACAATCCATGATTGACCCTGTCAAAAGCCTCGTTAAATACGAGTATGTAATAAATCTGGATTATTTTTGATAGGCATATTCAAAACAAGGAAAGAAAGGGGAATGATGCATTCGAAATGTGATGTTGGAGGCGCATACTCCGTATCTCATGGACCGCAAGGGGCAGCAACATCTCTCATCCAAGAATTCAAGATTATTGTAAGACTTTTGAGAACGTGCAGGAAGAGAATCCTAACATACTTTGGATATGTTGCCAGAAAGATAAACGACAAGCTGGTGAACGGGAACAGTTGAAGGAAAACGAGCAAGAGGAAGGTTTCTTATAAAATGGAGTGACAAAATAGAGGAGTTAATAGGATATTTTTTAAACGCTGCATTCAACATGGCCCAGGACCGAGGAAACTGGAGACAGAGGGAGAACCATGTTCCGGACATGGCAAAAGATCACGACACTCAGGATAAAGCACGCGATGAAAAAGATAAATTCGAATAAAATTTGTAAATTTTCTATCCTGCGTAAAATCAAAATGTCAAATGATTGTTTCTCTTAATAGAAACATTTATTAAATAACTACAACTGAAAGGATGCTTTCAATATTTCACATCTACTCTGTTGAAAAAAGCATTACTTTTCAAGATAAATACAAAATGTATTTCCAACTGTTATATATTGACTTTTGCATGTTTTGGACAAATGCAATGGACATGCCGTGACTTGTAAAACACACATAATTTTATAAATAATATTGAAGAGGTATAGTAACTATAGCATTATCTGCACTTTTTCTGTTAAATTTGGTGACGAATTTTTGATCCACAGACACGGCTATACCAATAATGTGTTTTATTTTCAAATAATTAATCTGCAAGGTTGCACAGGATGGAATCAAAATAGACACTAGATAGATCAATTAAAATTCTTCTTAAGCTCATATATGTTAAACTGATTTTAAAGACTTGTTCTTGATTCTGATTAAACTGATTTTAAAGACTTGTTCAAGGTTGCACAGGATGGAATCAAAATAGACACTAGAGAGATCAATTAAAATTCTTCTTGAGCTCATATATGTTAAACTGATTTTAAAGACTTGTTCTTGATTCTGATTAAACTGATTTTAAAGACTTGTTTAAGGTTGCACAGGATGGAATCAAAATAGACATTAGATAGATCAATTAAAATTCTTCTTGAGCTCATATATGTTAAACTGATTTTAAAGACTTGTTCTTGATTCTGATTAAACTGATTTTAAAGACTTGTTCAAGGTTGCACAGGATGGAATCAAAATAGACACTAGATAGATCAATTAAAATTCTTCTTAAGCTCATATATGTTAAACTGATTTTAAAGACGTGTTCTTGATTCTAAAATAATTTATTATTGTCTTTTTGTATCTTGGTTTTTCGATTAAAAGAAAATATAACAACACAAAAAAAATCTGACTTCATTTAAAATTTATTTCATAAGAAATAAATCTGAATATTTCCTGACTAATTATTAAAAATGACAAAGAGACAATTAAAAATTTGTCGCTTGAACTATTCAAATAATTCACAACCATTTTTAACAAGAATACTCAAAAAGAATACTCGAGCAAATTTATATTTGTGTATTTTTTTTTAATAATAACAAATATACTATAATATTCTCCTTAAAAGAACACAGGTAATGGCAGCTGGGAATTCAGTGTAAATTTTTCCAAAACATTTTTTTTAAATAGTTTCTTAAAATCGTAAGAAAAAGTCAGCTATGTTTATGTTGAATATCTAAAAAGTGTAGATCTCTCTCTTTATCGTAATGGAAAACTTTTTTTCAACTTGAGATTTATTACTCTTTCAAAGAACTAGGGAATTTGAAACGTGAACATTATTTAAGTGAGACGAAGTGTGAATATTGCGAAAGATATCTATTAGGGAATCATTTACTTTGAAGGAGCTACATTTGATCCGATTTTACAGAAATACGTACATTTAAGAGAGATATACTCGTACATTGGACACGGCATATAAATACACATACACACTCGCACGAACGTACGCACGCACACATACACACAAAGAGTATTCTTTCCATTATGTCTGTGACTTCTGTTTGACTTCTTATGCATGTTATTGTCTTTCTGTCTCTTTTTTATACCTTGCATATTTCTTTCCATGCTTCTTTGTGAAGTAACGAGACGTTATGTTATTTTTGAGTTAAGGGTCCACGTTTCACATATGTTCGTGTGTACCGGGCATCCTATTGATCGAAGACTACTTTTAGACACAATGGAAGATTTTCTGTGAAGACTCTGTTATTTTTTTCGATTGCGCGCCAGTCCATTTTTATTCGTCTGTTCATTTCGTTGATCATATTCCCGTCTGCTAATAGTTGTCTTCTTCTTCTTTAAGGCATGTTGGCCTGTTAAAGTCCTGCATCATTGTTTCCCTCTTGTGACGTCAACTGCCAGCTGTTTTTTCATCTTTTGGGAGGTCGTCCTGGAGGTCTGCTTGCTTGGAGGATACTGCCCCTGGCCATTCTTATGCCTCTTGGTTCCGCCATTCTGGATACATGTTCGTTCCAGAAACTTCTTCTCTATCGTCTCCATCTGACAATATCTTCAACTTCGCACATCCTTCGGATTTCT